>JAGDYQ010000052.1:1677729-1690229 GCA_021962125.1 Bulinus truncatus
CTACATAAATTATTTATATATTATTTATCAACCAAAGTAGAGTCGCCCGTTTTAATGTTGTAAAATTGTTTTAGTCATAATGACTATTGAATTGGATAATTCTTTTTCCTGTTGACTTTCAAAATTTTTTTTTATTTTACAAAAATATATATTATAAACAAAATATTTGTGCCAAACACAAATGTAACTTTGGAAAAAAAAAAAAAAGTTCAAAATCTATTTTCGAGAGATTAAATTGAAACAGAATTTTAAAAAAAAACTATAACTACATTAATATTGTGCAAAAAGAAATTTTTTTCTGTCAAAATAATATAAAAATGAGAAATATTTATTGTTGTATTAACCTTAAACTTACAGAAAATAGCTTGTAATAATCAACACAGATGATGTAATTCTGTTTAAATGTATTGTTAATAAGGTGAATAGTCATTGTTAAATTTTTTTTTTTTTCCATTTTTTTCTCTTTGTTTTTTGTCCATTTTTATTTGCTCTATAATTTCTCCATTTTCATTTATGTCCTGTAGATGTATGGCAAATTTTATTTTTCATATACACGTATATATACATTTATAGTAGTAGGGTGTTGTTTTCTTTTTTTTCAACAGTTTAATCTTTAATTTTAAAGCATGAAAGAAAAATGTTAAGTGTAATGATCAGGATCCAGTTTGATGCAGTATGGCTGGCACTTGTGTAGCAATTATTGGTACTGACTCATTTATCTAAGAAATTTTAGTAAAGGGTAACATCAGCATTAATTCGAAAGTTCATTTCAAAAGTTTAGTTGAATTATGGACTCGCATCTTACTGGTAGATGCACTGGAATAAAATTCTTCTTAAGTGTGGTTATTATTAAATATTGACCCTAATAATCTTGCTGGAGCTGTACCTCAGTGCCCACATGACAATATCAGGTAAGTTCATGATTTTTCCCCCAACCATACTGTGAGCTCAGTTGATGTTATTAAAAAAATGTCTATGCTGTCAAGATGCTTTATCTAACTTTTGAGTTTTGTTTCTTATGCTGTGAGCTATTGTTATCCAGGACACATGTTTCTTTTTTTTTTATCGCTTTTAATTTCTAGATGCTATTAATAATCGCTTTGTCATTATTATAAGTTTTTTTAAAAATAAATTGAAAATAATAAGAAAATGAAAACATTTCAGTTGACAGTCATGGTACAGCAATGTGATTTCATTTTGAACTCGATTAAAAACCCATGACAGTGATAATTATGTTTTTTCTGTATGAGCGCACCTGCCGTTAAAATTTCTCATGGTTTGGTCTATAATCATCTGTTCTTCTTTGGAGTGTTGTAATCGGGAAACCCGTGTTTTATTTCTCTATTATGAATCTGTGTGTATTTCAGGAATATTTAAATTTAAGGTTTAGTTTTTTTTTTTTTGAGTACATAAAGCCAAAATATTTAAATGACTTTGATTTCATAATATTTATGAATTTGGATAGGAAAAAAATAGTTTTTTTTTTTTTCAAATATAGATTTAAGAGGTGATTTTCTTTGACAATGGCTGAACATTTTATTACTTGTGTGTGTGTGTGGTGCACTTCGAGATTGAAAGTTCTTTTATGTCTTCATGGGAAAAAATTTCTTCTTTTTCCACTGTTGTCACATCTGGTTAGCAATTTTCAGAAAAAGGGATCTATTGATTTTATAACACTCTGGTGTGGGAGGCAGTAGTGCTACTCACATCCCTTGTTTAAACATAGTTGATACAGATGGCATTTTCTTTTTCAGATAGAGACAAATTTCTGGTGCTATTTCAAGTGAGTTATTGTGTATATTAGCTGTTGACAATGTATTTGCTAGTAGATAAGTGTACATAGATATACTATCTGTAAACATTTGCACCACAATTAAGAGGATTGTTTTTATTTT
The DNA here is from genome assembly GCA_021962125.1 of Bulinus truncatus. Taxonomy (NCBI): domain Eukaryota; kingdom Metazoa; phylum Mollusca; class Gastropoda; family Planorbidae; genus Bulinus; species Bulinus truncatus. Next base: position 1,679,625 of record JAGDYQ010000052.1, read on the forward strand.
AATTCAATTTCCTGATTATTAAATAATGACTTTTAGCCGCAACAATAAACGTGACCTTGCCAGGGGGACAATGCTGTAGTTTTTTTTTTGCCTCTTTGATTTATCCTGTTAGGATATCAATGAAAAATAAAAAAGCTTAATCTTGAATTCCTATTTGCATTTTTTATTGGAATAAACTATGCACCCCACTAATTTATTTTTTAATTAAACTGTTAATTTTTTTTTTTTAATATTTTTTTTCCGATCCAATGAATGGCACTCGATGGTAGTCAGTTTAAGAAGTGTTATGTGTATATTATAAAGATAATTTTCTTTTTATTGCAAAACCTGAAATCTCCATATTCTGCTATATGACTAAAGCAAACAGCTGTGTATGTTGCACTGTTAAATGGAGTTTTAAACACTTTTTAGTACATACATTTTGAGCTTTTTAAAGTGATTTCAGAGATTTAAAAAATGCACTGCTGTTAAAAGTGCAGTCTCGCCTTATTTTTTAATTTACTGTTTGACGTACGTAATAGAAAGATATCAACAGTCAATAATAGATTGTCGGTCACATTGATAGGAATTGCCCATCCTGGCACAAAATGAAGCATCTGTTGGCTGACTTTACCAGCACTACACTACTTGCAGATAAAAAAGATGTTGACTGGTAATGTCACATGCAGTGTTTACCTTTATATGTACCCTTTTCATACTTCATTCTATGTTAAGTCTATATACATAGAAAGGTAAACATTGTAGATTACCAAGCTGACTCAGTGTGATAACATTATGTAATAATGACATATACACTTCTTTATTACCCTGTAAATCACTGATCTGTATAACATGGGTAGCCAGGTGATTTAAGTTGTTATTCCTTTTTGCTGTGTTCACTTTAAACACATTTCTATTGAAGTAATACTAATAGATACTAAAAATATTTACTTTGATGTAAATATAACAAATCCAGTGATTTTATTTATTTTTTTAACTTTTATAACCCTAGGCACCTCAAAATCACATGGATTGTATATACAATATATATTGTTACTGTAGCCTGTTGACAAACCTGGCAACGGTTCTATATATGTGAGTAGAAACCTGGCCAGTTGTACTTTAAAAAATTTCTTGAACCATGACAAGTCGCAAATATTAAATACATTGATATTACCAGCTATATTATTAAGACAAGTGCACATAGCTGCAACTTTTTCGGGAGTTGGGGGATATTGTTCGGAAGGATGGCACATAGATAATTTTATTTCTAAAGCTTGTAGAAAGCACTGGCAGGTTGTTTCTAAGAATACTTTTTGTCTATCTGGACACATTCACAATTAACACTATATATTCACCGCCTTTCTATAATTTTATATTTCATTATTTTTTATCTCCTAGAGGATTATCGAGTGAGGTTTTCATAAAACATTTGATCGTATTGTCATGATAAATTGCATTTTGTTTTCTCTCTCCTGTATTATCTATTTTAAATGGATACAAGTTGAACTAAATTAATCGATGGTCTACTTTGACTATTTAGTAGTGTCACACTATTGAGCAGATTCTTTCTTTGTATGTAAAACGTTTTTAAGGAAAAAATGTTTAGGGGGGGGGTAGGGGGAGGGAGATGGTGGCGTCAAACAAGAGCACAGTTAGTACTTTTGAGATGACCAGGAGGAATAGGGGAAAAAATGAAGTGGAAAAGAATGGTCGGGGCAGCACAGGGTGTAGAAATCGGGGCTCACTTGAAGTTGGGTAATAAAACCTACAACTGTGGTTGGCTGCCAGCCAGGACAGGCTTTACGAATTGCTGGGCCCCAATTTAACGGATACTTGCAAGGCCCCCCCCTCTTCTAATTTTTTTTATTACAATATCTATCACTATTGATGCTAAATGTAAATTGATGGGCCCCATGCCAATCGCGGGGCCCAATTTGGACCGACCCTGCTGCCAGCTGCAGTAAAGATTTAAAAGGATAATCGAGACTTAAATGTTGTGAGTGTGAAGTGCAACCATTCACAGCAGTTTTTTTTTTAATTCGTGCCGCCTCCCCCCCCCCCCCCCACCTCGAAACACAGACAGGGCACTTCTGTATTGGCATACTGGTTTAGTTCAACCAATCATTGAGGTTCTGCATCTCCCACCACCTCCACATGCCTGTTTTTAGTTTTTTTTGTAAAAAAATAATTTGTAGCCAGCATTTGCTTCCGGAAAAACCTGGCCTAGTTTATGCGTTCTATTACATCGCGTGTGAAATGGCTACATTGCCAGATGCGCTGTAATATTTTCTGAAATAATCTTACATTTATAAAAACAACATATCAATTTAATTAGAGTCATATATTAGAAACGTTTTTTTTTGTGTGTAGCACTACACATGAAAGTAAAGAACTGAATGCTTTTTGAGGCAAGCTTCGTTTTTACATATTACGCTTGAATATCATGTTCTCATTCCTTTAATCCTGAATATTTGTGTGTGCGTGTATATAATGTGATATAATTTCTCAATCAATGAAGATAATGTGATCAGTATTTCCATTGAAAATCGATCATTCTATTACAAAATGTTTCAATGGATGACTTGATATATAGGTACTGTTTGTTTCTCTCTCTGTACGCAGCAGAACATTCTCTTTCAAGGACTTCTTTTTTTTTTAAATTCCACTGATCAGCTAGTAATGTCTTGTCAGTCTAACACTCAGCATTCAAAAAATGATTGATGTGTTCACACGTTGTAAATATATATACGTTATTGACGTCAATTGTCGTTTGGCCTTCTCTAACCAGTCATTCGCCTCAACAAACACGTTTATTAGTAGCCCACAAGACATGCCATGATGCATTTTATTATTTCCCCTGGCCCGATGTATTGCGTGTGGTGGTGATGTCATCAGCCAGGTGGGAAAATATGCATTTATTGGCTTTTTAAAGGCCAAATTAAATATAATAGCCGATATTACAGATGCAGAGAACAACAATGGCTATAAATATAATAATAATAATATTTTTTGTATCTGGGGGCATTGAAGAGTGTTCATGCATCAAACATCGATATAGTTCACAGAATATGGTCAGTTTTATCTATCCACCAATCATAAATCCCTCACTCTTACTGACGAAATGTCCATTTTTTTCTATTTGACCCGGAACTTCTCTGTGTTATTGTTTTATATATATATATATATATATAAAATTGTTTTACTGATGTTTACATATTTATTGTTAAAAAAGAGTATGGTCATGTCTGACTATATGTGGTCAAAGCTCATGTTCTGTTGATATCATGTTTAGTTTTTTTTTTAGGATATCATATTAAACTCTTGTTTTTTGTCAACTTCGAGCAGTGTTCAGTCACTTGTGTCAACCCTTACACTAGCTTAGTGTCAGTGTTTTGAGTGTTTCATTATTACACAAAAAATGGTCATTTCTACATTCAAAATAAACTTTGTTTTATAAGATTCAATGTATTGTTTCGTTTCTATTTATATCATAACTTTTTTTTTTCATCCTATCATGTTTTTGTTTTTCCAACTTCATAACTTGCCAGACTCATGCCGGATTGTTCCTGTTGATGTAGTATATATTATTTCACACTGAACCATGCCTTGCCAAAAAAAAAAAGAAAAATTGAGTTTCGAATCTTAGGCGTAAAAACAAACCTAGCAAAAACAGGCACTCTTTGTTGTGCCTACCCCCCTTTCCTAACTGGCTTTTGTCGGTTTCGAGGGAGTTGGACATATAGTGGGGGAGGGGAGGGCGGTGGTAGTTATAATCCGTTCAGTTATGAGGTTCGGTAATTGATGATGGTTGTGAAAGGGGTGAGGGTGGGGGGAAGGGACGAAAAGTCTCTGGTACGTAATTAGAGGCGGGCACCTTTCTTACGGAAATGTAACCACCTATGCAGAGCAGTTCTCCGGTATTTGGGTGGCCCCTGGGCAAAAAGTACCCCCACCCGTGGGGCTCTCTGTGCAATGTATTTAATACAAAATGAAATTTGAAGGGGGGCCCCTTTTTTGAAATAGTGGGGGGGGGGGCTTGGGCTGGTGCTTATCCACTAGAAAGACTCTTCACCTAGGCCCTTTCCCCGCTTGTATAGGGACCCATTTTTACAATATTTACATCCTCTTAAATAGGATGCTAAAAGGATTTCTGACAGGTGCTTTATTATTTGGCTGCAAACTTTTCTGAAATTCTCTTCCTAGATATCTCTCCCCCCCCCCCCCTCTGGCTTAGAACGGGTGGTTAATTGGGGGGGGGGGTGTCAAGATTTTCAGTACGCTAATAATGTTAAAATAGTGAGTGTGAATTGCGTGATACCTTTGCTCTTTATATGTGAACTGTCCCTTAATATTGAGGAATCAGACCAACGGTTTATATTTATGAACCGAAATCTGTTTTAAAAAAAAAAATGATGAATAGATTATAATCTGAAACTCGTCTGCAGCATAAAACATGGCCAGTTAGGTCCTACAGTCAGTCCTCGTCTTTCAAACATGTGTTGAATGTTTCACTCGTGTACTTGCGTCATAACCTATATCGTCTGGTGGTAACACAGCTTGTTCAATAATACATATTGAGGGGGGGGGACTGGCCACAGATAATGTTATCTAAATGCGGAAGTATTTTTGGCTGCTGACCCGTTTCTAGTACCGAACATTTAACACATGGGCGCGGTGGTTTTTTTTTTTAAATTCCACCAGCCACCGGCTTACAGTTCAGTGATGTTATTTCAAGTTAGTCTGGTCGAAATACGAAACTAAAAAAAAAAACAAACTAGAATCAAGATTGACGTCATCCAATATTGTGTCCTTGACAATCTCCACTGACTGCGGACTCCCTGATCTCATACACCCGCTAACGAATGCAGTGGCCTTGTGAGGGGGGCATCATGCCCCGGGCGCTACTCACAAAGGGGCGCCAAATGGTATATTTTACATATACTATTATATGGTTTTCAAATTGGGAGGGGGGTGCTAAATAGGTATTGTGCCCCGGGCGCGAGTTAAGCTCGTTACGTCACTGATTACGAATTAGTTATTTTATAGCAGGTTAATTTACCAGACGGGGCCCACTTATGGCCGGGACTTCTAAGAGCAGCCACCCCCCCTCGGGTCGATATCTGTTCAGTTCCCTATAGAATAATAATTTTGTGCACCGCTTTAGTTTTAAAAAAAAAAGAACTCTTTTGCTAGGGGCTTGGGGAGGGGGCATTCGAATTTGGACCGCCCTACCCCCCCCCCCACCCTAGGTACGTCTCTGAAAAATAAAAACAATGTTTGTTGTTAAAATTCACATACAATTATTTACAATTACCAAAAAAAAAAGCACTTCTAGTTCTTCTCTTGCGTTGATCTTCTTCATAAAATAATAAATAAAGTGACTTTAACCCTTTCACACCCATCTATGTCCAGGTTTTGAGGCTAAAATAAATCGCCCTGCATGTTAACCACGTACTAACCTCGTGCTAAAACACCAACTGCCATAAACGGCTTCCGTATGGCATGTTAAGTAAGATTTTAAAACGAACAACAAACACCCTCAGAACACACACACTGAATGTTATAAGTGATGTATGTGTTTTACACCACTGGCCTATATTCACTTTTAATTCTCTACCTACTTATGTAGCTAAACAACTACTATGTATGTATGTATGTATGTACGCATGCATGTATCTATCTATCTATCTATCTATCTATCTATCTATCTATCTATCTATCTATCTATCTATCTATCTATCTATCTATCTATCTATCTATCTATCTATCTATCTATCTATCTATCTATCTATCTATCTATCTATCTGTATATATGTATAATAGATTATTAGCGGTACCTTATTTAATCTCAAGAAACACCCATGAACAACCCACACCTCATCTATTTAACCAGCCACATCTTCATAATACTTTGTACAACTTATCTCAATCGCTAACAGTTCTCCAGTACAACAAATCTCAATCGCTAACAATTCTCCTGTACAACAAATCTCAATGGCTAACAGTTCTCCAGTACAACAAATCTCAATGGCTAACAGTTCTCCTGTACAACAAATCTCAATGGCTAACAGTTCTCCAGTACAACAAATCTCTATGGCTAACAGTTCTCCAGTACAACAAATCTCAATCGCTAACAGTTCTCCAGTACAACAAATCTCAATCGCTAACAGTTCTCCAGTATAACAAATCTCAATGGCTAACAGTTCTCCAGTACAACAAATCTCTATGGCTAACAGTTCTCCTGTACAACAAATCTCAATCGCTAACAGTTCTCCAGTACAACAAATCTCAATGGCTAACAGTTCTCCAGTACAACAAATCTCAATGGCTAACAGTGCTCCTGTACAACAAATCTCAATCGCTAACAGTTCTCCAGTACAACAAATCTCAATGGCTAACAGTTCTCCAGTACAACAAATCTTAATGGCTAAACTCTCCTATACAACGATATTTTATCTATCGGACGACATCGGAAAAAATAAATAAAATTATACATTTTCAATGATTTTTTTTTTTTATGATCTCATTTGTTTCGTTAAAAACAATATTTGCCGAACCATTTTTTTTTTGCTTTGTCAGGCCACGGTGCAGAATGCAGATAAAACACAACTCTATTCAGGATTGCATTGCGCATGTCCATGTAGTCCTCAGTGCCGTTAGCTGTACCACGGCCTGGAAAAACAAAATCTTTTCAATCTGCACTCAACACGCTTGAAGGTCAAAGTTCGCATGTATCAAACCCGGTGGGGGCGGAAGTCTTATTTTAATTTTTTGGTCCCTTCTGTTTTCCCATCAAAACCACCACCAACCTTTCTGAATTTGAACGGAACGTATACAAAATAACACAAGAAATAAACGTATGTATGATTATGTCTATTGGTAAGCCTAACCAAAATGCACATACGAAAGCCAAGTTTAGATCCGCAGACTTTCAAAGATTGAATATTATTTTTTTTACTCACTCATATGACGATTAACTTAATTACACAAGGAAATAACAGTGTTGCAAAGTGTCACACAAGGAAATAACAGTGTCACAAAGTGTCACACAAGGAAATAACAGTGTCACAAAGTGTCACACAAGGAAATAACAGTGTCACAAAGTGTCACACAAGGAAATAACAGTGTCACAAAGTGTTTGTTGTTGTTTTTCCACCTTTCGAAGGCCCCCCACACCAAAATGAGACCTCGCGGGGGTCATAATTCGACTCCACTGTAAACAGACACTAATGACGTCTCTCATAGGTGCTCGTGGGCATCTGGGGGGCCCCAGGCAGGGGGACTTTATAAACTATGTTTATGTTGTTTTGCCCATAGGAAAAGTACCAATCGCCGCTCGAATCGCATTAGACATAATAGTTATTACTGCTTGAAGTTGGAGGGAGAGGGGGGGTGGGGGGTGAGTACCAAGGAAATTTGTCCCGGTCCTGGTGAAAGTTGGATAAGGTCCCCAAAGGTTCACCCATCCTTAAAAGGCAGATGGGCGTTGTGCTCACCACACAAACAGCCGTGGTTAAAGAAACGGACGAATTCTTCACATCATCTGCCCAGTTGGCCCTTTAGGGCTATAGAAACTTTACATTTTTTACCCAAATAAAGAGCCGTTTTATCGGGGGGCCTAGACAGAGACATAATCAAAGTTTTGAGGTCCCCTTCGGCAAAAATACATGCATATATACACAGTGCCGCCTAAAGGTGGGCAGGGGCAAATGCCCAGGGTCCCGGCGAGTTTTAGAGCGATTTTTAGGGGCCCGGACTGAGCTGGCCAATTAACTTTTGAAAATATCATTATGAGCCTGTATATACATGTATATATTCGTATGAGTCTTTTATGATTGTTTTATCTGCTCAAACGTATAGTAATTTTAAATTTAAAGTCGATCGTATATTTTTCATATCATCGGTTTTAAGAATGTGTACTGGTGAGAATCCCACTGGCTATTGAGCAGTGCCAAACCTAGGGATTTGGGGGCAACGGGGGGGGAGCTTGGCTTCTTTGGGGGGCCCTGCATTTTGACATTCGACATCATGACATGAGATAATGTACTTAATATTTAATGTAAAAAAATGTTTGGGGGGCCCCCTCAAGCTGGGGCCCGGGGGGACTTTCGAATTAGGATCCCCCTCCCTAGTTACGCCTCTGCTATTGAGAATTCTAGGCGGTCGTGTCTATTGCCTCTACTCATGTATTATCATACAATATACTCAGAGTAGACAAATAACGGTCATAGAACTGTCTGTAAAAGTACACTAGTCATCAACGTACTCTTAATGCGGGAAGTAAGTCGTATAGAATGTTAGTATCTATCTATCTATCTATCTATCTATCTATCTATCCCCTCTCATATATATACATATAAAGTACACCGATCCTGAATGTCCTCTAGCAAACAGAATACAACAGTTTGCTGTTAATGTCAGAACGAAACTAAAGAGGTCCCCTACTTGACTGAAATGTCGTGGACATTTTACCGAAATTTTTTTAGTTTCTCCCAATTCAACCCCCCCTTCCTCTCCCCCTTCCCCCAATCTTGTTGTTAAGTTTTACTTCCCTTTAACGCCCTGTTTACTACAAGGCATGACTCTGATGTGAATATTACATTTGGCAGTGGCTCAGTTTGATTTTTTTTGGTTGCTGTGATTGCTGTCAGTGAAATTTATATACTAATGACGGCACACTGTAATGCGGATTGGAAATGGGGACCGACACTCGGAGGAGGGGAACCCTAACTCTTGCCACCGATGGGCGCGCCCCTCGCTTTTGAAATTCATTTCAATTTTATCAATTTCGCTTTAACTCAGCAGGGCCGGCTTGTGAGGGGAATGTGGACAAAGGGGGCCCCACTAGTTTGTGTCAGAGTTTGTGAGGAGGCCCTAGATTGTCTGGTTTCGGCCCTAGATTGTCTAGCTTCGGCCTTAGGTTGTCTGTTTTCGACCCTAGATTGTTTGGCTTCGGCCATAGAGTATCTGGCTTCGGCCTTAGAGTGTCTGGCTTCGGCCCTAGATTGTATGGCTTCGGCCATAGAGTATCTGGCTTCGGCCATAGAGTATCTGGGTTTGGCCCTAGATTGTCTGGCTTCGGCCCTAGATTGTCTGGCTTCGGTCATAGAGTATCTGGCTTTGGCCCTAGATTGTCTGGCTTCGGCCATGATGCGTTATTTTTTTTTTCTTTTTGTAATGAGAACGGACAGTATCTACAGTCAGGGCTAGCGTGATTCCTAATGGGGCCCAAACGCCTGGTCAAATTGTGGGGCCCTCTTATCACTTATTCGCAAGGTGGTTTCCTTCGGCTACCATGGTTTGGGGCCCCAAACATTGTATGACCCATAAAAAAGTTGGCCCGTCGCAAAGGTTTGGGAGGGATGGGGGGTGGATGCAGTCCGAATAAGGTCCCGTCGGGTTAGGGTTAGGTAATCTAATATATAATGACCTAGTGATGAATGTCTGTGTGTGTATGAGAGAGAGAGAGAGAGAGAGAGAGAGAGAGAGAGAGAGAGAGAGAGAGAAAATGAGAGACAGAGATGATTTAAAGTAACTGTCGGAGCTTTCTATGCAAATGATTGTTTGACATAAATATGTATATAAATGATTGTTTGACATAAATATGTACATTGTTCGCGGATGTTTTTTTGCTTGTAATTGTATAAGAGGGTTATTGATTTCTCGACACACACAAATGTAAAAAGCATAATGTTGTTAAGTTCTGCAAACAAGTGAAGTAGCAGATTTATTTTGGGTTCTGTTCATCAAAACAAGAAATAAATGGTGTAGGTTTCTATCCTACAGATTCTGGAGTGACTTGTTTATGCTTTGTTGATTTTATTGATACTCGCTGAAAAATAAAAATGTTTGTAGACGAATAGCTATAACAGATTCGTCCGTTTGAACATTGGAAACATTGTGATGGGTAGTAATAATTATGTAACGTCTGCAAACCATAACCAATCACTGTCATTAAACAAATCTATTAATAGATGTATTCTTTGAAACGACATGATCGGTTGAATGTAAGTGATGTCATCATCATCATCTCTCTCTCACTCTCTCTGAACTCTCCTAGTTTATCTGCGGGCTGAAACGTGATCTCTTAAAAGAGCACGTGAAACCAAACTCATTGTGTTCATCAGCATATGAGAACTGTCATAAAAACCGATGGCAAACAAGCTAGCCGTCTGGCCCACCTTGCGGCCCCCCCCCCAGCCCGAGGCACTCATGTATCACACGTTCAACGGTTTCCTCAACTTCCCTGGGCCACAACCTCCCAGAGTACGCACCAATAGGACAACGCCCAGTGCGAAACTTGGCAATAAGTACCTGTTCGATAACCCTTAGCCACCACCACGGGTCAGTCTTGGACGGCCGCCCCAACTGACCACTGGCATTTCTGCCCGTCACCCCACAGTCTCAACTCGAGAACCACCGATTGCGTTCAAACTTATTTCTGCATCAAATCATTTCATTTTTCGGTTGATTTAAACAAAAGTCTGACATATTTACAGGCCTATTCGTGCGTTCAGAGCAGACGTGGGCAAACTCAGGTCCGCCAGACGATTACATTCAGCCCTCCGCCAACCGTTTCATAGTTAAGGCACAACACATTTATTATTTATATTAGTTTACCAA
>JAGDYQ010000052.1:1692729-1715229 GCA_021962125.1 Bulinus truncatus
TAACCGAGTAACACACATTTAGTAGTTTCTGACACTTACAATAATAAACACACGCTCAGCAACCTGCATACACAACATTCGCACTTCTCGTAATGAGTCATACATGGAAATGAGTTTATACCAGGAGGGGTGGGCAAACTACGACACACGGGCCAAGTACGTCCCCGTTTTTATTTTAATGGCACCTTTGCCTAAGTCACCGATCCACACGTCCCAGGCCCAGCGCCTGATAGAGGTGGAGCGCTATAAGGAGAAACGTGGCACGGTATCTATCAGGGGCCACGTGTAGCTCACATAGCCGCATTGATGAATGATGAGTCGATTTTTATTTTTTAAATTATTGAACTACTTCTGTTCATTTGAACTATTTTCGTTCAGTAAATTTGGATAAATTGACCAATGGTGCAGCTATGGAGTGTGTATTGTAAGTATAAAACAAACGGGAGTGAGGCTATCGTCGACCTCACGTGTGGCCGCCCGCGGGTATCTAGGCTACACTAACGGCTCTTCGGCCAGGCACGTGACACTCGACCTTGACCAGATTTTTCTTGCCGTAACATGGCAACCATAGGGGGGGGGGTGTTACCATAGATGGTGTAAACAATGGTAGCCAGGCCAGACTTGTTCTTGTGAACATGCAAACTGGGCTCTTAGCGAGGGCCTCTACTAGTAATGGGGCACCCATTCTCATTAAGTACTATTAAATTGGGTGATAAAAGACTCCCAATATGTAATTTCGTCTAGGGCCCCAAATATATCTGAAAGTCTCTACCTGGGGCCCATAATATATCTGGAAGTCTCAGTCTAGGGCCCAGAATATATCTGGAAGTCTCTGTCTAGGGCCCATAATATATCTGAAATTCTCTACCTAGGGCCCATAATATATCTGGAAGTCTCTACCTGGGGCCCATAATATATCTGGAAGTCTCTGTCTAGGGCCCATAATATATCTGAAATTCTCTACCTGGGGCCCATAATATATCTGGAAGTCTCTACCTGGGGCCAGCAAAGATCTTATAAAGGCCCTTGTCTCTCGTGAAGGAAAACGATGCTCGTAAAAATGGATTGAACGACACGTTTTCCTGTAGAGCAAAGAACACATTCAGTAGTTTATATCAGAAGTTCTCAAACGTGTACACTAGTGTACAGTGTACAATTAGCAACCCAACAACTAAAACTGTTTTTTTTTGTTTTGTTTTTTTGCGACGACTCATTGTTGTCAACTAACCTTGAATTGTGTAACGGATCATAGAAAAAAGAGAGAGAGAGAGAGAGAGAGAGAGAGAGAGTTGTAACCACGCGCACGTCTCACCTTTTCATTTCGAGACCCTTCTAAAATCAGTCCGCGGACTCACTCTTTGATAACCACTCTGGTGTAATGGTACGTTAAGCTGTGTTAAAAAAAAAAAAGGAACTCCGTGAGGAAATTAGAAAAGTACCAGATGAGTACTGAGAGCGAATTGTTAAGATGTTATGATACAGACGTAAAAAAAAAAAGCCACATGACCAGATAATTTTTTTTCCTAACCTTTTTTTGGGGGACATCTGGACGGGTGAATCAAAATATAGGACCACTGGTCATCGTTCATCTAAAAGACATTTTTAAAACTGCTCCGTTAGTTGTAAAGATGATGATAGACACAGAGTATCAAGTGATACAAAACGTGTGACACTTATTTCATTGGAAGAACTTCTTCCGAAGAGAACCATAAAAAAAAAAAATGCTTTATCTAAAAAACGCGTTATCAAAGGTCATCTCAGCAGACGTCTTTCACCGGATGACGATTTTGTTCTTAAGGCAGTGGTTCTCAACATTGTACGCTTCTCGAACCCACTTTGACAACATTTTTTTTGTATTTTGGGGACCCACCGTAAAACGAGTTTGGTTTTCGCGCCTCATTGGCAAAGAAGATGTCTGCGATAAAAGAAAGGGGAATAGGGTACAAAAGTCGTGACGTATTTCCGGTAGCAACAAAACAAAGCGGCTCCACACACGACTAACACGCTGAACGTTGAGCATGGCATTTTCAATAAGTTCATTACTGGAATATTTTCAAAACGATTCTAAATCTATCTCTCTATCACTATGAATCTGGACATGTGACTAATTTTAAATATGCCCATCGTTTCGCTACAGGAAAAGTAGCTAGCATGAAAAAAAAGGAATACAAAGTGACGGTAAGTTAGTTAGCGTTGCCAATTGCAATGGTCGTTTTCTATGGTTATTAAGTATTAAATGTGTGCTATTAAATTTTGTTTTCGAATGCTAAGTTAATATTGACTAATTGATTGCAGATTATTACGATGTTAAACTGGAAATACTATGAATACTTTAATTATTAGATAATGGTATTTATTAATTTTCAGCCAATCATTGGTCAATTTAAAAATGAAAATATAAACTATTAGATAAAACAGACACTGAGACATGAACAAAAGACTTGCAAACAAGCTGTAGATGTTTTTATAATGTAAACCTTTTGATTTAACCATTTAATTACTCTTTATTGAAATAATTCTGTAATTTTCATTTTGTAATGATTAATGTACTAGCTGTACCAGGCAATGCTTTTGCATAGATATAGATATAGACTATTTTTCAGCTTTGATACATATTTTCAGATTAATTTTTTTCAAGCTTTAGGAGAAATTAAAAATTTATTAGTTGTTGTTTCTTTTTCTTGCAGCAACCTAAAAGATTAATTATTTCAATTAAAACAAAAGCTTAATAATGTTGTCAAAATAAGTTACAATGAACACAGCTTTTCTCATGGGTTGGAGAATTTTCAATTATTACTATTGTTTACATTGGACAATTGTAAAATGCCCTCTGTTTTGATAAAAACAACAATAATTTGATCGATAATATGTTAATATTACTTTTTAATTCTTGAGACGTTTCATAATAAAAACCACAGAACTTATTTAAAGCTGTAGAATTTTTTAAAAAAGAAATATCCAATCAAGACCGGGAAGGAGTCATGATTAATATTTTAAACTGGAATACTGTTATATTCTTAATTCTTTACTTTTGATTTAACGCAAAGGTGAGACCACTTTTATTATATTAGATTTATAACTTTAAAAAAATTAATTTAAATATTTTTTTCCCCCAGATTTATTTCACTGAAAATTTGGACATTGAATCCACCGAGTGTGAGTGTCCTCGAGGAGACTACAGATGTTCACATGCTGCTGCATGGAATGCAACTGGAAAAAGGCACGAATGACAGCAGGCTGTGACATCAAGTCAACAGATGAATTGTTCCCTGGGGACAATTTCAGAGCCCTGCAAGGCACTGTCACCTATGAAGACCGTTCGTGGCTGTATAATGAGCTACAAACACAAGCATCATTTACTGGCATGTGTTAGCTTATGAGTCCAGAGCCCAGCACATCCATGCCAGACCTACCTGTTATTGACAACCTAGTCAGCAGCTCTGGATTTAAGGATGCACTGGACAAAAGGCATTACTTTAAACACCATTTTGCTTTATCCCCAGAGGCCATAAGCAAAATTGCTGACATCACAGCAGGTCAGCATACAAATGATTACTGGCATCTAGCCAGGAAAGGCAGGATAACAGCCTGCAAATTTGGGACAGTTTTTAAAAGTAAAACTAGGAATGCTGCCTTGGGTCACCGGCTGATTGCTAGTGCCAATATCAGTAATGTTAAGTCAGTTGCCTGGGGAGTATCCCATGAACAGGATGCTGTGGATGGCTTCAAATTATCAACTTCTTCTGAAGTCAAGAAAACTGGAATTTGGCTGGATTGTCATGGCTGTCTTGGTGCCTCCCCAGATGGCCTCATCAACGATGATGCCATTCTTGAGGTAAAATGTCCTTATTCCTATCGAGATAAAACAATTATGGAATCCTCTGTATGTCCTAAATTTTTTTTGTACAAGGATGAAAAGTGTCATCAATTATATAAATAGATCTCCTCTTTTACTATGTAGATTTACAAACGTTCAGGTGTGTGGCAGTAAGAGAAACAGACGTTCAGCTGTGTGGCGGTAAGAGAAACAGGCGTTCAGCTGTGTGGCGGTAAGAGAAACAGGCGTTCAGCTGTGTGGCGGTAAGAGAAACAGACGTTCAGCTGTGTGGCAGCAAGAGGAACAGACCTTCAGATGTGTGGCAGTAAGAGAAACAGACTTGTAATAATGTATAGAGAGATTCTCCATCTCTATAAACTATACACATACATTTTTTTGTGTATCAAGACCCACAGTTTGAGAACGCAGTGGCTACGAATACAGCCAACGCGCATGCGCTCTAGCGCTTAGACGGACTATTTATCATGCGCGATTGCTGGATTTCGTGGTCCAGCTATAGATATTGCTCCTATCCCTAACCCTATCCCTATCCCTAACCCTATCCCTAACCCTAATGCGCACACAAAAAATAGTCCGTCTAAGCGCTAGAGCTCATGAGCGTAGGCTGTATCCGTAGCCACTTCGTTTTGAGAAACACAGTCTTAAAGGTTATAAAATATTTCAACATCTTTTGTTAGGTCATCACCGTTGTCAGGTCAAAAATGATTTGAAGCCACCAAGTGTAGACTTTTACAGTCCTCTGGGTGAGCGTCACATAACATACACATCACACAGTCCATCGCTTCCTTCATCTATTTCGACCTACAACTACCTACCACTAAAATCAATCGATAAAAAACCCCAACCGATGATCGCATCACACGCCCCATACCCTCAAATCCCTCTACATTCAGCCATTCCTCCCTTAAAACACCGTCACTCCTCCAATAGCCTTTCTTCCCTTAAAACACCGTCACTCCTCCATTATTTTTTTTGCTCTGCCAGATTTAAAGCAATCATATTCTACATCGATGATTCTCACAGGCGGGACGGCAGACCCTTTTAACCCCGAGTAAAGATAACATGTGAATGGAACGACGTGAGGTAGTTAAAACACAATAAGGACTCCGTTGGTGTTTTTTCTTTTTTTTTAATCGTTATATTGTTTCGGAAACAGATTGAGCTATTATTAATTATTGGTCTTTTTGTTTTTTTTTTTTTAAATTATTACTTTGTTTCGGTAACATATCGAGTTATTAATAATGAGACATTCGATATAAATTGCAAAATGCAAGCCACGAAAGAAAATAATAATAAAAAAAAAACCCAGATAGTTTAACTCGAGAAGCCCTGACCCGTATAAAATCATAATACAACAAGAGTACATGTAATCTCACTTAATCAACCGGGTTAATAGCTACAATCAAATGTGTCGAAGGCTGCATAGTAAGTTGTCTTTTTAATAGGGTTATGGGGGGGGGGGAGGTGAAGGTTAAAAATAGTGGCGGAGGGTGCAAGTAGTGTGGATTAAGGGGGAAAAGAGGTGGGGAAGGGGGGGGAGGAGGGGAAACAATGGAGCATTCATGTTCGTACTGTAAAGCAGACGAGATGTATGTAGCCATACATATCGTTTAGAAGCTATACGTTTACTGCGACCAAAGTGCGCTGTGAATACTTAATGAGTTCAAGTGTTTTATCTCGAGACGACAAGGAAGGCTAGTTTTTGTCATGTGACTTTCTTGTTTACAAACACAGCAGCAACTTCACGTACCTGTGGACCTTCACAAATTTGTTGTTTTTCTCTTTTAACGGTGCATTTCCAAAAATGTGTGTGTGGGGGGGGGTATTAATGTTTGAATGTTTGGGTAGTGTCAGAAGTAATCAATAGGAGGCGTTGGGGGTGGGTGGGGGGGGTTTGGGGTGGATGGGAGGGGAGTCAATTTGTGTTTCTAGATGAACTGGCCTTTTGAACTTGTTTCATGGTTTCATGGGAGATAAGGATCTCACGAGAGTGAATACTTCATGAAATGCACTTTTCTTTTAGTAGGAAGTTAGGAACCCTATCCAACATTTTCCTGTATCCATACATCCCTCCTCAACTCCACCCCACATCGCCACAGTACCGGGCTATTGTCTGTGCCAACCTAGTGAGCATAGGGTTGGTGGGGGAGGGAGGGAGGAAGGGAGGTCACATTCAGGTCCGGCCTTAGGCCGATTGCGCCAAATTAGGCAGGGGGCCCCGCAATTTTACATTTAGCATTAATAGTTAAAGTTGTTATTGTTTAAAAAAATTAGAAGGGGGGGGCCTTACAAGCATCCGATAAATTGAGCCCCCCCCCCGCATTTCGTAAAGACGGCCCTGGTCACGTCGACCGCTTTGTCACCCAATAATTCTCTATCAAAGTGAACGACACACAACACACTGAAGTGAGCGAGCTTTGGTTGGCAATTTGACTTTAAAACTACACACCAATACATTTTGTACTTACATATAGACACAGCGAAAGCGCACATGCTAGGAGAAAAGATGGATGAGACAGATAGATAGCAGATAGACAGATAGGATATTATAGGAGAGAGGATGAAAAAGAGATAGAGAGAGAGGAGGATATATATATAGAGAGAGAGAGAGAGAGAGAGAAAGAGACAGAGAGAACCGTGTAACAAGAGAATCCAACATAGAAGTGATTTCCCCCCCCCCACCCCACTCCCACACCACCACCCGCCGATTCCCCTTTTTTTAAGGTCACCTTGACACTTGATCTGGGTTATTGCGTGTTCATTTAGGTCAGGTGCACTTTTATGTATGTGTTTATTTATGCTTTGCCATTGAGCTTTTTTTTTTTTAAATAGTTGTTTTTTTCTCCTTCCGCGGACCGGTACTACTTCTCTACAGTCACGCCCACTAGCAACTACCGTGCAAAGTTAAAAAAAACATTGAACTGTAAAAAACAAAACGGAAACAAAACAAAAACTAAAACAAAGTCAAAATATCTGTAGACGTGCAAACTTAACAGTGAAATCTTATCATGTAGGCTACAAATTTTCTTTTTCAAGAGGCATTTTAATATGGAATAAATTTGCGAATGTTTTTTTGTGGCGACAAAAAAAAAAAACATACAAGTAAGCATGCGAAATTAAAGGTTTATTGTTGTTGCCAACTAAGCGAATTTTTCACTCGTATTTGTGGATCGCATTGTGGTTTGTAGAAGACAATCTATCTATCTATCTATCTATCTATCTATCTATCTATCTATCTATCTATCTATCTATCTATCTATCTATCTATCTATCTATCTATCTATCTATCTATCTATCTATCTATCTATCTATCTATCTATCTATCTATCTATCTATCTATCTATCTATCTATCTATCTGTCTGTCTGTCTGTCTGTCTGATCTATCTATCTATCTATCTATCTATCTATCTATCTATCTATCTATCTATCTATCTATCTATCTATCTATCTATCTATCTGTCTGTCTGTCTGTCTGTCTGTCTGTCTGTCTGTCATATAAATATATAAATATATATGTCTCTCTCTCTCTCTTTATATATATATATATATAGTTGGTGTGTATGTGATGTCTGTCTATCTGTCAAACTGTTTCTGTCTGTTTGCCTGAATCTATCCATCTATCGACTTCTTTCTGTCTTAACCATCTGACATTTTTTCAGGGGGATTCCCGATCCATTAGTTTTAACCCTTCGTCCAGTGGGGCTTGAACGAAATCACTACAGAACCCCATCCGTTCTTTATTGGTGATAAAACTAGTTGACGGTCTCCCCACTCCCCCACCTTTGGCCAAAGAGCCCATTCCAGTCAATTCCTATCGAATCTATAGAGGCCCACAACATGTTCTTTTCTTAAAGTTTCAATCTACAGCGCCCCCCTCCCCCCCCTCCCAATAACAAAAATTTCATCTGAGCGACTCTGCACACAACAAATCGTCTATCTCTGTCTCTACCCACTTTGAGACCAAAACAAAAAACACTGTTCAGGGTTGTTGCTAGTGTAGATTTTGCAGCTTTGTTTTGTTTTTGTTTTGTTTGTCCCCCCCCCCCCCTTTTACTTCTAGCGCACGTTCACTCAACCGTGGTGAAACCAGATTCAACTGCACCAACAAGTGCTTCCAGTTACTTTCGACCTTGACCTGTGTGTGTGTGGCGCAGCGATACGAAACGCCGTAGCAGCTTGTATGTTTGTTTGTTGTTGTTTTTTTTTTTTTCAATTTGTGGAGCGGTTTAGGGATGGGGGGGGGGGAGAATGTTTATTCGATGGAGATGGGAGTAGGGTGGGGTGGGGGGGGGGTCGAAAGAGAGTGCGGTGGGGGTAGGGGAGGATTCTCAGTCCTCCTCCAAGATCGAGTAACAGATATGATAATGTATTCCATAAACATTATGCCCTTAGAGGATAACCATAATATCAGTACAAAATAATCGATCGATTTTTTTGTGTGTTTGGGGGGGGGGATGCACATTAGTTAACGCATGGCATAGACCATGGGAAGCAGTGCCGTAGTGAGGGGGGGGCAAGGGGACATCATGCCCCGGGCGTTACTCACAAAGGGGCACCAAATGGTGTATTTAACATATAATATTATATGGTTTTCGAATGGGCCGGGGGAGGGCGCTAAAAAGGTATTTGCCCCGGGCGCGAGTTAAGCTCGCTACGCCACTGATGGGAAGTCAAACTTTTTTGAATAGTAGGCCTGAGTCCTCACAGGAGGGCCTAACCGATTTCAGACAGATAGTGAGTTGAAATGGAGCGTAATAAATTGACAGAGTTAGAGTCCCCCTTGTGTGAGTGGAGAATTTAGCATGCCGGATAAAAAACAACCGAATTGGGCGGCGTATTTTGTTCGCGTGTCGTAGTTTGCCTATCCTTGGTGTCGACACGTTTTTACATTTGTAGTTCAATACGAGCAAGTCCGTCAGCAGTGTGAACGAATGTTATGTATGCAAGCTGCTGAGCGTGTGTTTATGTCGTAAGTGTTAGAGGCTATTCGATGGGTGTTACTCGGTTAATAACAACAATTACTCATCATCATAGGAAACACTGTTTTTTGTGTGTGAGGGGAAAACAAACAACAACAAGCAAGCGACAAGAATAAAAATGTGATACACACAGGAAATACAAAGCAGGTCAGAGTGAGCAGATAAATTTATACAGCACACGGTATTCATATAGCATCTGTACTGGAGATGGGCTACTGTCAGTGGGTTAGATAGACAGATAGATGGACAGATGGATGGATACATAGGTAAGTAGATAGGTGGATAAATAGATAGATAGTTGGATGGGTCGATGGATGGATGGATGGATAGATGGATGGAGAGATAGATAGTGGATGGATGGATTGAAAAATGCATAAATAGTCAGATGGGTGAGTGGATGTATAGTTAGTTAGGTAAATGTATTGATGGATGTATGGATGGATGAATGAATGAATTGATAGATACATAAAAGGAGGAATGAATACATAGATATATTGACAGACAGGCAAACCGTCAGTCATCAGTCTGATAGACAGACAGACCGACAGAAGACAGAAGTCAGGCAGATAGATAGATGGCTGAACAGATGAATAGTTAGACATATAGTTTGATTGATGGATAAAATAACTAGTTTGATGGGTGTATGGATAAGTACTTAGACAGACAGACAGACAGACAGACAGACAGACAGATAGATAGATAGATAGATTCATTGATTCATTGATTCATTGATCGATTGATGAGTGTGTTAATGGATGGATATCTTGATAGATGGCTGGAAAGAGAGATCGATAGTATGGATGAATAGTGAGAAACATAAATAGATTCCTAGAAGAAAGCGAAACAGAAAAAAAAAATGCAGAGGAAGGGAGAAAGAGGGAGATACATAGTCCGAGAAAGCGAAACAGAAAAAAAATGCAGAGGAAGGGAGAAAGAGGGAGATACATGGTCCGAGAAAGCGAAACAGAAAAAAAATGCAAAGGAAGGGAGAAAGAGGGAGATACATAGTCCGAGAAAGCGAAACAGAAAAAAAAATGCAGAGGAAGGGAGAAAGAGGGAGATACATAGTCCGAGAAAGCGAAACAGAAAAAAAAATGCAGAGGAAGGGAGAAAGAGGGAGATACATAGTCCGAGAAAGTGAAACAGAGACCGAGAGAGAGAGAGAGAGAGAGAGGGTGGGGGAGGTAGGGGGCGAGGAGAGCAAGGGAGCTAGACCTGATCCTAGAGTGTGAGCTCATGCGGAGTTGTCCCAGATTTACGACAGGAGCCGGAGAGATCTGTTGCAGCGCTATCACTGGACAATCTTGTACTCTCGCACTGGGAATGCAAGACGTGTATCAAACATAACTGACAACTGAATCAAAAACGCTCAGAAGTTTAATCTCTCCGTCTCACTCACCCCTTACGTCTTAAAAGTAGACATGTGCTATCTGT
The DNA here is from genome assembly GCA_021962125.1 of Bulinus truncatus. Classification (NCBI taxonomy): domain Eukaryota; kingdom Metazoa; phylum Mollusca; class Gastropoda; family Planorbidae; genus Bulinus; species Bulinus truncatus. The sequence continues at coordinate 1,702,982 of JAGDYQ010000052.1, forward strand.
ATATCTAACAGGCAATGAGACCTGTATTGTGCTGGAGAGTCCAGTCATTACATCCTACACTAAACCGAGGGTTCTCACAAATTTTCTGCGCCAAGCCAAAAATGTTGTGCGCTGAGGTCTGAAAAATCGTGCAGGCTGGCGCAGCTTAGAGGGAACAGTGTTCTCAACTCGTATATCACGATAGATGTAATTTTTTTGTTGTTGTAAGTATTGAGGTACATGTATTATTATTGTACATCCCAAGAATACAAAAGGATATCTTCACGTCCTTTTCGTCTCGTCCTCACACCATCCACAAACAACAACAACAACACCACACGGTTTGGAACTCACGACCCACGCGATCCTAATGACGGCATCGCCCGCCTCGCATCTGTAGTGGAAGGCAGCAGGCTGAGCTGAACATAGTGGGCTTCAATAGGCGACACAGGCCCTCACATTGTTACATTGACTTGACATAGCGGGCTGTTATCTATCTATCTATCTATCTATCTATCTATCTATCTATCTATCTATCTATCTATCTATCTATCTATCTATCTATCTATCTATCTATCTATCTATCTATCTATCTATCTATCTATCTATCTATCTATCTATCTATCTATCTATCTATCTATCTATCTATCTATCTATCTATCTATCTATCTATCTATCTATCTATCTATCTATCTATCTATCTATCTGTCTCTGTCTGTCTGTCTCTATGTCTGTCAGTATATATCTCTCTATCTGTAATTCTAGTCTAAAGATGTGTGTATCAGCGTGCCGCTTTGTATTCCGTACCTATAGATGTGTATGTGTATCAGTGTGTTATTTCCTGTCAATAGCTGTGAGTGTGTGTGTGTGTCATTGCATCTGTGTGTCTCTCATATCAACAGATTTGTTTTTAATGTCAAAAGATCTGTATGTGTGCCAGAAAATCTGTGTGTATCTCCTTTCTAAAGATTTGTATTACGTGTCAATAGGAGAGTGAGTGTGTTTTATTTAATACGTATCTCCTATCAATAGTCGACCGAATGAATCCATGACGTCGATAATCGAATCTAGAATCGATGTTTAGTGGGAGAATCGGAATCGAACCGGTATCGTTAAAAATTCTGGCATCGTCCCCCCTATCACTAATGGCTATGTGTCCTTCTAAACCAGGTATGACCACGATGTCAATAGAAATAGAACAGCTCATTTTCTATAAATAGATATGTGAGCTCAATAGTAAAACAAGGTAAAAGATTCACCGCCTATAGCCAGTGATGGCCATTGGTCACTTACAGTAGAATCTATTTGTTTCTTTAGCCACGTAATACTGATTGTGTTGGTCAGTGTGTGACGTCCCTGTAAGGATGAGATGAAATCTCTAAGATCCCATGAATCACTAACGGGAAGATGTTTATATAGCGCCCTTCTTTCATCCCCACCACCATAGCCGATAGTGCACTGAATATTTACACACACAAACCCCATCAACATTATGGCTAGGTCTGCAGTGAATATTTACACACACATACACACAAACACACACATTTACACACACACACACAAACAAAATCTGAACACCAGACGACAATAATAAAATAGCTTAATGTGACAACATCAGGCGTCTGTTCCTAATCCCTTTTTTTTTAATCTTTATTACTGTTGCCTGTTTTGGTTAATAAAATATCAATCTTCGTGTCAACTTTTGTAAATAGTAACAGGAGCAAACAAACAACAGTCACACTTCTAAGCTTAGGGATTATTTTTTTACCTCTTTAGCAATGAAAAACTGATTTTTTTTTAATTTTAAATTTCTGATATTTTCCACACAACTTTACTATGTACATGTTGGGGAATCTAACACATACAAGTATATCTGTGTGGCCAGATTATCTTAAGCTCACCCCCTCCTCACCCCCTCTCACCCCCCCCACCCCACCCCCCGACTACACTCGCCAACCTGTCGATCGCAGATTACCCGAATGTTGACCCTTATTGTGGTGGTACTTTTTTTATTAACGTATCAACATAACAGTACATGGCATGTGTGAGAGTTAATCGAAATGGAAATCTGTTTTTAAGGCAAGTTTCAAAGTTATAACTAAACGAGAAAAAAAAAATTCCGAAAATAGATTCACAAGATCTGCTGGCATGCAGATAGACTGAATATGGTGTGCATTAAAAGCCTACAAAAATCATTTTTTCTGTTTTATCTACTCTCACCCAAAAGGCAAAATTTTACCTAAAAGAAAAAAAAGGAAACATGTGGTAAACAAAAATTCACATCCAGCTGTCGATCCAATTGACATCAAAAGAAGATTGTTGAATTATATTCTTTTAAGGAAATGTGTAATTGCTGAATATTTATCAGTTATTCATCTTCCGAGGCTAAATTAAATCGTCCATAATCTTGTAAAAGGACCTTGGTAACGGGGGAAAGGGGGGGGGGCACAGCTTGGATGATGATGATCTATTTCTTGACAATGACGCCATGATCTAAATTTAGCCAAGCTGAAACAATTACGTATGCATGTCATGTGTGTGCGTTCTCTGTTTATATTCCATTGCACGGGGATACGGAAATTCCCATAGAGACCAAAATAGAATTGAGTAAGCAACAGAGGAAGCAGCTTGTGTTGTTGAAATGAGAGCCAACATGGAAGGTAAAGATTATATATAAAAAAAAAATCATTATGACACACAAATGCAAGCATTTGATTAGACGTAAAGTAAACATAGCTCATAACCACATCTTTATTTAGTTAAGGAACAGAAAAAAAAATATCTGTTAATTGAACCAAAAATAATTGTCGAAGAATTTCGTAGACAGGGAAAAACAAAGTTTAAGACGTCAGCAGATGGCGGTAAAAGACACGTAGCGCACATTCAGGTCAACAGGGGGAGATGTTTGTATTTGATTATCAGAATGATAAAAAAAATAAAATTTTACTGTTTTTCACATGGCAAGGAGTGTACACAGAGAACTCACCGACTTCACGTGTCACCGAGTACTTCCCCATGTTGTCTAAACACACAACCAGGAGCGGCGGGGTATGCGCGGGGAGCGGTCTGCGGGAGCCTAGGAGGATCTGAGCCGTTATTATGACTTGGTGAACTAGTCGGATGCCTAGAGGGGGCCCCTCACTGCTTAAAAGGGCCCTGTCCGGACTTTTTATTTGCCATACGCAGAGAGGGGCCCGCTGTTCAACCATAATTACGGGCAGGCACGCCGAGAGGGGGGTCAGGGGGGTCATTGCCAGGGGGCCCGCATCTGTAAGAGGGCCCGGCCGCCCCGACCATGTCAGTTTTTTCACGGCTTATTGTTTATTAAGGGGGCCCGCAATGATGTCCTGCCCTGGAGCCCGTGTTGGCTCTCGGCGCCGCTGATTACGGGCCAAAAAATTGTGTACGCATTCATAGAAAAGTGCCCCTTCAAAACGTACCTATGACCAACACGACAAAGTAAGAGCGACTCAGCATGGGCTAGTATCATATGTGAGTTAGAGAGTATTGCTCTGACGCAGCTAGGCGACGTGAGGCAGAGTGTATTGCTCTGACGCAGCTAGGAGACATGAGGCAGAGTGTATCGCTTTGATGCAGTCAGGGCGACATGAGGCAGAGTGTATTGCTCTGACACAGTCAAGGGACATGAGGCAGAGTGTATTGCTCTGACGCAGCTAGGCGACATGAGGCAGAGTGTATTGCTCTGACGCAGTTAGGCGACATGAGGCAGCGTGTATTGCTCTGACGCAGCCAGGCGACATTGTGTAGAGAGTATAAGCTCTGACACATTTAGGCGACAGAGGAATTTCCTACTTCGAGGCCTACCTCGTCCACGGGGCCAGGGGGGATTGTCTTTACCGAGTTTCAGAGGCGGGTCGGATAGTTCAGTTTTGTTAAAAAACTAGGTTTCAAAAGAATCTTCGATTGCCGGGCATCACTCGGACAACCTTCCAAGACCGTCACTGCAGCTCCACTAGGTTGGTCTAAGTATGGCTTAGCAAATAAAAATAATAAAAAGAGAGACAACAGCAACACGTTCAATGGTTTATTTATACATTTGGATGGAAGAAACAATCAAGTTCTGATATCGAACGTTAACCCAGAAGAAATATTGGAACGGAAATCGAACGAATCATGGAGCGCATTCCAGGAACACTAGGATTATGTTTTGTAAAATGCTTCATTGATCGATTTACCATTTTTTTAAATGAAATATGTGATTTATATGAAAATATTTTTTTAAGGCTGTATACCTTATCGGATGTAAATAAATGGGCGTATCTAAACTGGCGATTGGGTTCCCCCCCCCCCAGGAACATATAAATGCAAGGCCCGGTCAAGGCCTAGGGACTATAGGCACCGTGCCAAAGGCCTACAAACAAAAATAGGGCCTACAAAAGTGAAAAAGAAATATTTTTTTTTTTTAAATTTACAATTATATAATATTAAATTAGTTATGGAACTTAGGACCCACGAATCTATAAGTGCCTAGGGCCTACAAAATCCTTTATCGGGCCCTGTATAAATGAAATGCATTTTCTCACACACTCACAGACGAACGCAGTCACGCCCACACAAGGTCGTTCTTAGGTTTTTTGTGGGGACTTCAGACAGAGACTTTCAGTCTAACGTAACTGTCGGGTACCTGAAGGGCCGGACTAAGAATAGCCTATATATGAATGAAATGGTGTGAACGAGCGGAGAAATGCAGATCGCTGGTCGGTCCAGAGGGTTCGATGTATCGATCCCGCTCTCCCGTCGCCCTACGCTCGTCCACATCAATGACGTTTACCATTAATTTATGTTACTTCACATCCAATCCATCTCCGTGGGTCGGGGGGGGCCTTTAGGTAAAAGTTTGTCCACACCCACAGCCCAGGGCCGGATTTATATTTGATAATGTCCTAAGCTATTGGAGATATGGGGGACCCTGTATAAATCCAGATATTATTATGTCAGTGCCAAATATTTAAGTATATTTGACAATCGCTCACTCGGACAAATATTTTAGGGGCTCCAAGAAAGTGTGTGTGTGGGGGGGGGGGGTCCTAAGCTATAGCTTGTGTAGCTTATACGTAAATCCTACACTGAAACCGCCCCCAGACGGTCACCGAGTTTGCCTGTACCCAAGATTTGCCCAACCTTAAACACACACACACACACACACAAATATGGTCACGTGATTGTCTATATATGGATGAATCTCTGATCCAAACCTACACACAGGGCCGTTATTATGGATAGGCAAGCTAGTCACCCCCCAAGCCCGCCCCACCCACTACCAATAAAAAAGGGGCCCCTTCAAGTATTGCTTCCTGTTAAATGTGATCGAAAGATGGTTCGGAGAGGTACTTTAGCGTAGGGCCAACATACATACGAATGACGCGATTCGGTTTACGCGATGTAGTTGTTTACACTTGTTGCCATGTGTGCACGTCATTTTGTCACATGACGCAATAGTTCTCAGAAGTAACCGACACAGGGACGGGGGTGGGGGTGGGGGGGTGGTGGTAGCGTTGTACTGTATAAATTTATGGGCCTGGGGTTTCGTAGGAAGAGGGCCCTTGGATACGATTAGTAATTGAACGCTGTAGTCTTCATACAAGGCACATGGACCTTCTGAGCAGTGGCGTAGCGAACTTGACTCGCGACCGAGGCGCAATACCTTTTTAGCGCCCGCCCCCCCCACCCCCATTCAAAAACCATGTAATATTATTTGTAAAATATACCATTTGGCGCCCCTTTGTGAGTAGCGCCCGGAGCATGATGACCCCCCCCCCTCACTACGCCACTGCTTCTGAGTCAATTTGGTCATGTCATATCCGTAAATTAATTTGGACTTTGCAAGTGTATATTATCATTATTGTGGAGCTTTTCTTTAGAGTTGGTTTCATCGTCTACCATACTATCAACGTGCAGTATTCTTTAATTCGTGGTTATATTCAGCATTGTACCAACCAGTACAAACACTATGACACCAACTCGCAGCACGTAAGAACGACCACCTATACAAACATTGCCAAACTCTTTTAACGGTGCTTTGAAAATGGTTTCCACTTATCAAAAAAAATTCGAAACTAAGCACAGGCAAAGAAATGAACATCTTGCTAAACTCAGTCCGTGTTGCGTAATGACATCATCATTATTATTTTTTTAAAAACTGCTGCGACTAGTTGAAAAATGTAGATCATATTTGTACAGGATTTACCACCTCCCGCCCCCCCCCCCCAACCCAAACAAGCCACTTTTTCAAATCCGTTTTAAAGTGAACAAGAGATTTGTTTCCGAAGTATTGTTTGTACTTGTAAACAAACGAACAACTAAAAAAACAACAACAACCAAGTTTAAATGTTTAATACAAAAATAATAAAAGATTTTTATTTTTATTTAGAAACAAAGCGTATTATTATTTATTTTTAAATCACTTGAAGAATAAAGCGTGTGTGCTGCAGAGAGTGATTAATTTGGCACCCTCGCTTTATTCTCAGAGAAATGAAATATTTATATTTTGACTTTATTTTTTTTAGTGCATTTTAAACTATTTTTGAAAAAGTGTGAGTTTTTTTTCCCCCTACTTTCTAGTGGTCCGATTCCATCCAGAAATACATGCAAACATAAATACATACATCCAGACATACATACAAACATACATACAAACATACATACAAACATACATACAAACATACATACAAACATACATACAAACATACAGACAGGCAAGCCGACGTAGCGTCCTAATAGGAAGCGTGAATAAAAACCAGCCACAATCAACTTCCTATATTCCTTTTAAAATTGATTGTGTGCTCCATCGTCATGATGGCTGCAATCATGGCAGCGCACTTATTGCTTACGTCACGCCCTCCCTCCGAAATGAAACCATTTCAACCCATGCATGTCGTCGTCAAACTAGATCTTTATTATCTACCCTGCTAACAAACAGAGTTAACCGATGTAGGAAATAACTCTTATCTGAGACTCAACGAACGGTAAAAAGTTATCTCTCCTTGGGTTCAGTTTGCTGCTGACGAGGCGACAATCCGGGAGGGAAAAGAAGGGGGGGGGGGGTTTGGGGGGAAATGAAGGGGGAGGGTTAGAATAAAGATCGATAAATAGGTCATCTGTCAATACGTCTGCTGCTATCACATAAATTACCGAGTTCTGTTTTCTTGAATCTCTCTTTCTCTCTCCCCCCCCCTTTTAACCCCCGCCCCCACCCCCTTTTTTTTGTTTCCAGTTTAAAAAAAAAAATAAATGTATGTAGGTAGACATAGACAGAAGAGTTGGAGATAAGAAATATATATATATATATATATATATATATATATATATATATATATATATATCGTGCAGAGTTTCAAACAATATCTAATTGCAAATGGCCGAGTTTTTTTTTTGATGGAGAAGGGGACATAACTGACAATCAGATATTTATTATACGGTATATTTGAACTATGGCTCGCACAGCCATTTTCATTGGGGGGGGGGGGGGGGTGAGTGAGCGAACTTGGAGGCTGCTTCGAAGGGTCCCCGTGTATAGATAACGGCCACAAAATGTACATTTGACAAGGGCCCCCAAAATGAATCTTTGATGCCCTCAAAATCCTTAAAACGACTCTGTACACAGAAGCAGGCCCGTAGCGTGCGGGGGTGGGGGCAGGGGGCCGGGACCCCCGTGCGTTTTGTCTGGCCCCCCCTGCTTATTTGTTATACTTAGTAAAATGCATTACCTGCCCCCCACCCCGCTATTGCCTGGCCCCTGCTGTAGAATGCCTGGACCCTGCTGTAAAATTTTCACGCTACAGGTCTGCACAGAAGTATTAATAGAATTTAATTTTATGGGATGGTTTCTAGCCTTACATACATATACATAAATTATGGGATGGATCTAGCCTATTATACATATAAAAATTATGGGATGGTATCTAGCCTTATGTAATTAGCTAATGTTATAAACAGAAGCCAATTTTCTGCATAATTGATTTCCAGCATTTTTTTTATATGATTTACGAGAATTATTCATTTTTTTCCTAATGCCTCTTCAACATAACCAGGCCCGGGGGTTAGGGGAGTACAGTATGTACTATTCTCCGGGGCCCATCTGATATATATGAACTTCTGTATGTATATATATATCTGTCTCTTCGCGTACTGAAACATTATACATATTTCATAGATATTTCATAGATATTTTATAGATGTTTCATAGATATTTTATAGATATTTCATAGATATTTCATAGATATTTCATAGAAATTTTATAGATGTTTCTTGTTTATTTATTTCCGTGAAACAGAGTAAACAAAGCAGGCCCACCGGCAGAAATTTCGGGCCCCTGGGCAGGGGCTGTCATGGGCCCACCGCGCTGATAATAATATTTTCAAAAGTTGATTGGCCAGCTCAGTCCGGGCCCTTAAACTCGCTCTAAAAAAACCCTGGGCCCCTGGGCATTAGCCCCCCCCTCCTCGGCGGCGCTGAATGTAAGTACACCAAACATTCGAGGGCGTATTTTTTCAGCCAAATATTTAACTGCTCTGTTTACTTTTGTTGTTTGGTTTTGTTGTTTACTCCATTATAACCTATGACCAATGAAATGTTTACGAGCCGAGACAATAGTAAACAAAAGTTTTCCATATTTTCAAATATTATTTTCTTTTTAAACCTTGCCACGCCCACTGATCGATGCGCCATTTTATTTTTTATTAAAATGGCGAGTTGAAAGTTGAAAGTTACACAGTCGAAGGGGTTGTTAAAGGTGAGTGTAGGAACTGTCTGACCTCCTCCACTTAGACCATCCCCCGATCTATCGCGCCACATTTAGTGTGAAGCCATGAACAGAAATAGAATCGCGGGGCGAGTATGGTAAATGGAAGGTTGACCTGTTTAAACACTTTTTTTTGTTTTGTTTAGGTCAGGGCGCATTTTATAATATAATTTTTTTGGGATTGGGCGCCCTTTTAAAATGCACACATAATGGGGGGGGGGCTACTGACGACACTTACTGTCACCCTCGTTCCCCCCCCCCCCCGTCCGCTCCCATTCCGGAACTGAATAATGATTCTTCTACATTCTCATTGTGACCAACCTCCCGTTAACGCAAAAGGCGCGGAGAAAACTGGTGAACCATGGGGAGGCGGGGCCAGAGGCAATGCGCGTAAGCCCAATCCTAAGACTCCCCCCCCCCCCACCGGGGACTTCCGTCGATGCCAGAAATACTTTTTTTTTTAAACTGGCCAGCGGGTACTTTGCCCCCGACCCCACACACAATTCGAGCCATTGACTGAGGTCAGGAGTCTATAAAAAGATTTGCGGAAAGTTGACGGAACTGCTTCAAAATGACTGTTCTTTTTACATAATGGTAATGGACTAAAACATTGAAACATTGGTATACTTTGAAGGAAATGTGTTGTATGTATGTATGTATGCATATGGGAGTATGTGTATATGTGTGTAAGTTTGTATGCATGTATGTATGTATGTATGTATGTATTGTTATGCATATATGTAATGCGTGTGTAAGTATGTGTCTATGTATATATGTATGTTTGTATGAATGTATGTATGCATATGTGTATGTTTGTATATGTGTATGTATCTTTGTATGCAATCATGTATGTATGTATTTATGTCTTCGTGTGTGAATCTTTGTATGTGTGTAGGTATGAGAGAGAGAGAGAGAGAGAGAGAGAGAGAGAAAGAGAGAGAGAGGGAGAGAGAGACAGAGAGAGAGAGAGAAAGAGAGACCATTATAGTCTGGCCTGTACCAACACAAAACAAAAAAAAACCCAAGCCCCGCTCCACACACACACGCACGCTACCCCCTTTTATGTAGGTAGTCAGGAAGTACACTGTTTATCTCCCATTATTGCCATGTCAAAACGGGGGGGGGGGGTTTGGGGGGTCATTGGTAGAATACGGGGCCAACAGTCCTTTATGTTTTACTTGCATCACTGAACCAGCATTATATCATGACATATACATACACACATACAGGCAAACACACACACAAACACACACACACACACACACACACAGTCAAACACACAAACACAGGCATACAATCAATATATAAATCCACACACACACTGTAACGGCATTATATCATGACATATACATCCACACACACCACAGGCAAACACACACACACACACATGCAGGCTAACACACACTCTCTACCTCATACACCCAGACACACACACATACGCACACACACTCTCTCCCATACACTCTCACGCAAGCACACACACACACACACATACTATTCTGTACGTCATAAAACGTTAGTCATCCATAAAAAATTCATGTGTCGTCATTATAGATTCACTCCCCTTGTGGGCTTTCACCGGACACTCCCCAGTTTAATTGGCCACAGCTCAGCACTTCGGGAGCAGCAGAAGATAAGACTGAGAGGTAGTTAGACAGGAATAAGGAGAGAGATAGAGAGGGACAGAGAGAGAGAGAGACAGAAAGAGAGGGAGAGAGAGTGACAGAGAGAGAGACAGACAGACAGAGACAGAGAGGGAGAGAGACTGAAAGAAAGAGAGGGAGATAGGTGACAGAGAGAGAGAGAGAGAGAGGGAGGGAGAGAGAGAGGGAGAGACAGACACAGAGAGATAGACAGAGAGAAAGAGAGAGAGAAAGACAGAGCGAGAGGGAGAGAGAGAGAGGAGAGAGAGGAGGAGGAGAGAGACAAAGAAAGAAAGAGACAGATTGAGTCATTGTGATAACACTTTTAAATAACTCAGGAAATATTTTATTCCTTGAAAAAAAAAAGGAAGAAATTGATCTAATTAAAATGGATTTATCTCCCATAGGAAACAGCTGAATTGGTCAATACATCAGTCGCAAACAAATATGGCTACCACCAGTGACTCACGAGGCGAGTGGTAGTGTGGATATTTCACATCATGGTTAACGCCTCCCCCCACACACACACGGCTATAAATATCCTGTGGTGCCTCCAAGGTCGTTGCACTATATGAACACCTAAATATGTTGTTAGGTAAGTCTGAAGTATTGCAATAAAAACTGTGATCTGTAAAAGAAGTGAATCACGTCATGCCAGTAATATCAAATTAATATTTTATTTTAAACGAAGAAAAAAAAATTGCACGAAACTTCTATTACGTTATTTATTTCATAATCTCTAACACAACTTCTGTTACGTTATTTATTTCATAATCTCTAACACAACTTCTATTACGTCATTTACTTCATAATCTCTAACACAACTTCTATTACGTTATTTACTTCATAATCTCTAACAGAATTATAGAGATTGTGATCAATGAAGCAGCCAGTCTCTGTGAAATGTGTCTCAAGGACATAGTACAGATATGAAAGGAAATGATATATATATATATATATATATATATATATATATATATATATATATATATATATATACTACTGCTATTATTTGCGCATTTCCGCACCGTGCTAATCATCGTGTACATTTTGACATGATTATACCACCAAGGCGAATTTTCCCCATTTTAAATTGAACATTACATGGACTCTACGTGATTATAATCGGGTATATTCAGGAAGAATCTACACGTGTGACAAATTTGAGTCTTCCCACTAAATAAGAACAGGTTATTAAGTGAGTTACAAGATTTAAAGACTAACCCGTAAACCCAGCCTTCTAGCCAGTGCCGTAACGAGCTTAACTCGCGCCCGGGGCACAATACCTTTTCAATACATTTTAGCGCCCCCCCCATCGAAAATCATATAATATTATATGTAAAATATACATTTGGAGCCCCATTGTGAGTAGCGCCCGGGGACATATGTACCCCCCCCAGCTACGCCTCTGCTTCTAGCCACATGTAAGTGAAATCAATTAAAAGCATATTTTTAAAAAAATCGTTTATTTGAGAGTTGATTCCCTTGAAATATTACTTTTTGTTTTCATTCCTATTTAGCAAAGAGGAGACAATTCAGACTCGATTCCATTCGCGCTATTAATAGACATATCAAATTTTAACTGGAATGAAGCAGTTAATGACATTTGTTACGCAAGGGGTGATTTTTCGAAAAAAAAAATTAGAACAAAAAAAAATAATAATAATAAAATGCTGCACTGAACACGGGTAACGTAAGTAAATTCATTATTAAAAATCTACATTATTTTGAAATTCATTTTTTTTCTGCTTACGTTTTCCTTTTTTAGAGATGCTTTAAATAACTGGTCATGTAACATTGTTGTTGCAAGTGAAAACTGGCTTAAGACCATTTGAAAAGAATAAATAAGACGCATGACCTCCACC
>JAGDYQ010000052.1:1720229-1827431 GCA_021962125.1 Bulinus truncatus
ACACTATTCATTTTTTAGAGCTCTATTGTCCCCGTTTTGTCTGTCTGTCTGTCTGTCCGTCATCACCCTATATCTCAACAACCATAAGTCCTAGACCCATGATGTATATATCATTTTGTAGGTCTTGGCCTGCCACGTGTGCATCAAAAGTACATTTCGCGATCTGACCTCTGAGGGCCGAAAAGGGGGGCTTATTAAGTACCGTTTTTACTATATAAGCTATATTAACAAAGGAGCGCCCTATATTTCAGCAACCATAAGTCCTAGACCCATGATGTATATATTATTTTGTAGGTATTGGCCTGCCATGTGTACATCAAAAGTACTTTTCGCGATAGGACCTCTCAGGGCCAAATTTCAGGGTTCCTAAGGAGCTTAGATATTATATATAGATTAAAAGCTAAACAAAGGGGCGTAATCATTATTTATTTTTGTAACAGTTATTAAACATGACTTATTAAACATGTTTTAATCAGTGCACAGTGTTTTGAAAAAAAATGTTTTAATTAAATCAGATGATGCATTATGAATGTTATTGATATGGTATGAAGTCTTTTTTTTATGTGTCCTGCATGATGAGTCATTGCTGTTAAAAAGAAATGTAAAACATAGACGTTATTTTAAAAAAAAAATGTATTAGGTTCGGATGGATGGTCGAAATGTTAATGAGGAAAAATACGAAAAGAAAAATCAATTTTACTGACAACTGAAAACAATGGTGAACCTTTTAATAATACAATTTTTTTCTACCAGGTTCGATCTTTAAGTATATTTGTATGGCCCTTCTTAAAATTGTGGAGGCTCTGCTCAAAGGTACATTTAGAGGGGGGGTACTAGACAAAAGTAATTTTGGGGCCATAGACAACGGTACGTTCTGGGGCACAAGGCGGAAACTCTATTTAAGCGAATATCGGGCCCCTAATTTTTGAAAACTGGGACCCCTTCTGACAAGTGACAACCCACAACTGTTACATCATTTCAGATTGCCATTTCTTGTACCAGGCAAAAATAAATGTCCTGACCGACGGGCCTCTTTGTAATCGGAATCCGCCTAGTCATCGTTTTCACACGTACGATCCTGTTTGAAAGGACCCTTCAAGTGTTAATTAGATGACGCCCATGTAAACATCTGGTTTGAGATTGCTCATTGTCTTCATACTTTTTTTTCTTCAATTAAGTGATATTGAAAAACTGTGATCGTAACTTACGAAATAAAAACCTAAAAGCCTAGTCATTGTATTTTAAATAGAAAACGAAAATTGAAAACGGGTGGTCGTGCGATGTAGAGCGCTCGACTGTCGACCGGAGAGTTCGAACCTCACTGAGACCCTATGGGACCTTTTCAGGTCCTGGTTAAAGTCCCCAAGTCAACCCAGCTTTAAGAGTGCACCTGACTTTAAGTGGGGGTGGGGGGAAGGCGGTTGTGCGTTGTGCTAGCCACACAGGTGAATTCTACACTTTATTTGCCCCGATGACCTATTAGGCTAAGTGAACTTTTAAAATTAAAATAAAACTGAGTCATTTTTTTTTAAAACTTGTTTTTATTATGTTCCATTTTAAATGTTGCCCTGTCATTAAACTGCCTGGCATTTCTTCACTGTTTCTCTGTTTCACTGCGTTTAAAACTGTTAGCCCCCCCCCCCCTCCCTAGCCTATATATACAGTTTTACGATCATTCATCTTTATAACGATACCAAGCGTATTGCAGTATGTTTTATTTTACTTTACCTCGGGTGACATGTATTACAAGTTAAATAACAAACATACCACAACTACACTAAGGTTGTTCATCCATGACAAACTGGTGGGGGTGGGGAGGGGGGGTGGAGGGGGTGTGCCACTGACCTGTTTAAATGAAGACCTTGGACTATAGTCAGTCATGCGTGGGAAGGTGTCTGATAAATGATGTTTGCGTTCTCCACAGCATGGGCAAGTGTCTAAACTTGTTGTATGACATAAGGTGAGGTTGACGGGGGGGGGGGGGGGGGAAGAGGTGAAGAAAGGGGAAGAAATATCTTCCATTATTTACTCATTTCATTATGAAAGTCACGAGGGAGGGGGAGAGAGGGGGGCTAGCCATTGGTACGTTGGGAGCCCTATGCTAATACGTTAAGGCCACAGGTTGTAAGAATATATAGCCCCCGATGTGACTAACGGGGCCCTCTCCCCGCCCCCTACACCACACTTTTTCCTGACACACAGCAATGCTACTTTGGCCCGAATGCTTGACAAATGTAACAGGAAAATAAATGTCCCAACAAGGGGGCCCCAGCAACAGCAGAAGCCTCAGGGCCTGGGCAGACGACTAATTGGCCTTTCTATAAGGACGGCTCAACATGTAGTCAAAGTTATGGTTCCTTCCCTTATTCAGAACTACGGTTCCTGTGTGTGGAGTTGCATTTCCTTGCATTCCGAGTTATGGTTTCTTACTGTAGTCAATTGATTTGTGGTATTCAGAATTACTATTCATGCATGGGTTCATGTATTCAGAGTTATGGCTCTTGTATTCAGAGTCACGGTTCCTGTATTCAAGGTTGTGGTTTCTTCCTGTGATTCAGAATTATGTTTCCTTGTATTCAGAACGTTAGTTCCTGTATTCAGAGCTACAGTTTATGAATTTCTGAGTTATGGTTCCTGTAAACCCAGCCGTATATAAAAAAAAAATAACTCTTGACAAAAACAACAACGAAAACTCATCCAACAACCTATCTTATCCAGATTTATGTTGCAATAAAATGTCCACGACCCTCACACTTTTAAAGACACCCTCCCCCCCCCCGACCCCGCAGCAACAGCACATTTCCTTGAGATGGTGAAGTACTTCAGGTCCATCCATTTTATTGGTAGAAGGTGGAGGGGACATGTTTTGGGGGGAGGGAAGGGGGGGCGCCGCTTAAGAGTTCATTAGATGTAACATTGATTTATTTTTGATGTACACGCGGTAAGTGGACGCAGGATGGGTTTATACGCAGACATTTACCTTAAGCGTTTACCTGGCAAAGTTGAGATTTTTGTTGTTTTAAAAAGACGAAAAAAAAAAATAAATAAAACGCAGCATATGTATGCATTACATAGGCAGGTACATTTTACTAAGTAGAGCAAATAAGCAGAGGGGGCCAGACAAAACGAAAGGGGCCCCTGCCCCCCCCCCCCCACGATACGGGCCTGCTCTGATACCTGTTTGGCATACAAAGGCGTACATTTCCAAAAACACACTTTCTCTTCTAATAAAAAAACCAACATCATTATTATAGAAATCTGGAACAAAGAGAAGAGAATATTATATTCCTGGCATACAAAAGAAAAATCAGACAATGAAAACTAAACACATGACGTCACATCCGCTGATTCATCAACCTGGACAGAAGATAATAACGAAAGAATTAATTGGATTTTTTTAAACCAGATCTTCGGAAATTTCCGGTAGTGTGCAGATTAAAATAATTTGTTAAATATGTTGTTTTTTAGAGCATTTTCGGAAAAAAATGCTCTATTGTCCCCGTTTTGTCTGTCTGTCTGTCTGTCTGTCCGTCATCACCCTAGATCTCAACAACCATAAGTCCTAGACCCATGATGTATATATCATTTTGTAGGTCTTGGCCTGCCATGTGTACATCAAAAGTTCATTTCGCGATAGGACCTCTGAGGGCCGGGCTTCAGGGCTCCGAAGGGGCTTATATATAGCCCCATTCTACACCTTGTACGTTCAATAGCCCGTTCATTTGGTGCGAAATACTGCAGCACGTAGTTTCACCAAGATTCATTAAGAAACTCATCAAATGAAATAGTAAGCTTGTGTTCTGGGTTTAATTAAAAGTATCAGAGCTATGCAACAATTGACGGAGTTTTCGGACGATTAAATGACTACAATTTCGAATGTTTTCAATTATGAGTCCTATTTCAGTAACCACAAACCACTTGTAGTTAGATTTAAGAGAAAATAATTTTTTTTCAAATATAAAGAAACGTCTTTATAATATTTTTTTTACAGATATATGCATTACACAATTGAATTTATAAACATTACCAAAATTTACAAATATTTACTGAAAGCTAACAAACGTACTGATACATAACATGAAAATGCGCTAACACGTCCTGTGTCCAGAATGGAACAGGCTTAATTGCTATTTTAAATATGTTACTTTTTAACCTTCCTGGTTCCCCCCCCCTCCCCTAGAGAATATTTAAACCAGTTTCATTATGATGGTTTTGATTATCATTTTCTCACATGTATTTTGAGTGGGGAAGTGCGAAATGATTCCATTGTTTTTTTACAATTTCCCCACAGCTTCCCTTATTACGCTAACCAATGTATCGCTCCGCCATGAGCCAAATTCCTACATCTGCAAAATGTCATGAGTTTAATTTTTTTTCCCCGAATAAAATTGAAAATACAAAACATAGAAACATTTAAAAAGCTATTATATGAGATTAAATTATAAATTTAAAGTTAACATTAATTAAAATTTGTAATATAAAATTTATACAAAAAATAGGGTGTAATATGAAATAAATTTTTAAAAAAGCAGTATTGTTGAATTCATGTAGAAAAACCGTTATCAAATTAAATTAATAAAAAATTCGCTTTTTTTTTGAGATTCACAAATAAAATTACATATGAAAGTAATACACAAAGAAAATGACATACATTCTGATAAACGTAAATTAAACACTGAAGTAAAGATGAACATTTTTTTCTAATTACATCTTATGTAAACAAAATAAGGGTGAGGGTTGGGGTGAGGGTTCTTTGGGATTGAATGGAAACACGTTCTTATTATGACAGTTAGCTTGTGAAAACATGGCCTTATTTATCTGTTGTTACTTACATTATGCATTTAAAAATAACAACACAACAACAACAGCACTTGTTTATTTTTGTCACATCCTGAAACACGTTTGACATGACAGCACGCAGGCTGGCGACGCACTACGTATTATTCTGTCCTCACCACAGAATGTATATAATATCAGGCCCTTACCACAGAATGTATATAATATCAGGTCCTCTCCACAGAATGTATATAATATCAGGTCCTCACCACAGAATGTATATAATATCAGGTCCTCACCACAGGATGTATATAATATCAGGTCCTCACCACAGAATGTATATAATATCAGGTCCTCACCACAGAATGTATATAGTATCAGGTCCTCACCACAGAATGTATATAATATTAGGTCCTCACCACAGAATGTATATAGTATCAGGTCCTCACCACAGAATGTATATAATATCAGGTCCTCACCACAGAATGTATATAATATCAGGTCCTCACCACAGAATGTATATAGTATCAGGTCCTAGCTATGGTCCTATGCCCCACTCCCCTTTCTGTCAAAAAGGCACGCTCCCAGCATCAAATATGGGGATGCAGGTTCTTTTAGCCTGGGGGGCCCATTTAAAAAAATTCTGCCCATCACCTTTTGTCTTCAAGTTAACTCTGAAAACCGGGAAACAATTTAACATTGTTAAAAAAATCCACTGTTTGCCCCCCTCCCCCTCCCAACACCCTACAAAGGGTACATATTAAGCTGATTAGCTGAATCAGGCCCATCCCTGGAGCACGCTAGTATCAAATACAGACATCCTCAACCATTCTAAATAACAGACAAATTAAGTAGCTCCCTAGCTCCCCCCTCCTCCGCTGATTGGGGAGGGAGGGTGGCTCTAGTGGGACTTTTATTATGTTATAACCTAAAAGTTAAACAGTCAGATGGGTTTTGATTGTTATAGATTATTGCAATCAGCGGCCCTTTACAGCATGTTGCGCCTTCAGGTATAAAATGTGCATTTTCCCAGCGCCCCAAAAAGTTACTTTGTCTAAGACCCCCCCCCCCAATGTACATGCCCTATACACAATTTTATTTAGCAATCTTTTAGAACCTACATTTCAGTGTTGTTGTTTTTTTTAAATCATTTTGTCACCTGCATCAATTTAACGCATCAAAATTTTTCATGGCTTCAATTTTCCCAACTAATTTTATTCGTGAATCGGATTTTCATCTTCTTAATTTCGACGCTACACTTTTTGGACGTGAAATTTTTTTCCTAACCGACATTTTGAACGAATTCAAGTGCTCGTCTTTATTTCTCCAGCCAAGTTTCGATGGCTTATTTCCCTTCTTGAACCTTGACCTTGAATGTGGGTCACATGAACACAGAAGGGGAAAAAAATCACGCTTTTTCCATATCAGATTTTATAAGAGTGATTGTGTGACAGAGAGATTTAGAAATTAACCCATTGAAAAAAAAATTCAATTAAACAATTAGCTAATTAATTATGAACTGGTCGAGCATATTAACTATTGAACCATTTTAATGCATTTTTATTTGATTTATGCTATAAATTCAAATGCAATATGAAGTGTGTGTGTGAGGGTGTCAATATTAATTATATTCCAATGTTGCTGGTATTTTTAAATTTTGACTTGATTAAGCTTTTATTACAGGAAAAAAATTAATTCGGTCTTCGACCGATTTTAAGGACACTTGATCATGGAGGCGGGAAAAAAATGCCCTTTCTTCCCTTCTCGAAACCGAAACATGCGCCTGTGGTCACATAGTTGTGAGAAAAGAGGAAAAAAAAATCAGATGGAAGTAATGCAGACGTTCAATGCCATTGTTGCATTTTAAGAACTATTCAAATCACGTATTCAGAGCAGGTCTCGCGAGAATATGAGATGCCATTCAAACGAAAATAAATTTAGAAACACTATCCAGCTGTTTTGTTGTCCTGCGGAATGAAGAAATAAAAAAATAGTAATAATAATTTGTAGAAGTAGACATTTTGAACCCTTTCTTAAGGCAGGGCCGCTCTTACGTTTTGAGGAGCCCTGTGAAAATATCTAATAATGTTAAATTAGGTCCGCATTAATTCCTAATACATAGTGCTGTAGATCTTATATATCAGTTCTTGTATGACATGATATTAGGCAGGAATAGGGTGGTAGAGCTAATGCCCGCGGGCCAAATCCGGCCAGTTTTGCGGTTTAATCCGGACCTCGGCTCGCCGCGCGTTTCAGAGTGCACCTTTAATTTACACCTGTTCAGGGTCAACACTACGCTCATCTGATCTTGGTGCGGCCCGCCGGTCAAATTTATTAACCCAGTGTGGCTCGTGACTTTAACAGTTTGCCAACCCTTGCATTAGTCAGTCACAGGGGGCTCCATGTCGCGGCCCATCTTTTCATATGCCGACGAAAGATTTCGATTCTCATATGTCGGGGCAGGCACTGCTTTAACGAGATGAGGACCAGTTGCCTTCATACCCGTCATCACCATCAGCAATGGGCGCGAAAGTGGGGCTATTGAGGTCATTAGGACGATTTCATAACCGGCAATCCCGTCGAACGGGCCTATAACCTCACCGCTGTCCAGCCAATTTATAATCCACCCCCCCACCCCCAGGGTAGGGGCATGCTCCGCTACACTGACCACGTGTAACTCACCCGTGCTTTAGAAACTAAAGCAGGAAAGACAACTCATCACACATCCTGTCCGTTACACATTCTGCCGCCCATCACACTTCCTGCTGTCCATCACACATCCTGTTGGCCATCACACATCCTGTCCGTTACACATTCTGCCGCCCATCACACATCCTGCTGTCCATCACACATCCTGCTGTCCATCACACATCTTGCTGTCCAGTGCACATCCCACCGTCCATCGCACATATTGTTGTCTATCATACATTATTACGTATACACACATCATGCCGCCCATCATACATCCTGCTGTCCATCACACATCATGACTTTCATTACACATCCTGCCATCCATCAAACATCATGCCTTTCATTACACATCCTGCCATCCATCAAACATCATGCCTTTCATTACACATCATGGCATCCATCAAACATTATGCCTTTCATTGCACATCATGGCACCCATCACACATCCTGCCATCCATTAAACATTATGTCGTTCATTACACATCCTGCCATCCATCAAACGTCATGCCTTTCATTACACATCCTGCCATCCAACAAACATCATGCCTTTCATTACACATCCTGCCATCCATCAAACATCATGCCTTTCATTACACATCCTGCCATCCATCAAACATCATGCCTTTCATTACACATCCTGCCATCCATCAAACATCATGCCTTTCATTACACATCCTGCCATCCATCAAACATCATGCCTTTCATTAACACATCCTGCCATCCATTAAACATCTTGCCTTTCATTAACACATCCTGCCATCCATTAAACATCTTGCATTAGAAGATTTACTTCACGGGCTAATATAGGCCAGGAGTTTTAGCAACCTACCCAGAATAAATTCTTTACAATGGTTTAAATGCAGAATCTGACACATATATATATGAAGATTAACTGGTATGAATGACACCCAATGAAACTCATTGGAATGTTTTCTACAGCATTGCAAAAATTGCACGAATTACACGTAACTTTCCACTATTCACGGTTCTGTAAGTGTCAATACCCTTGGTAAATCTCAAGTAGGCCTAATCCACTGTCAGCAAACGTGCTTCAGATTATGTTATATAAGTATTTAAAATGAAAGGTCAAATAAAGTGTAACCAATATGACCTGCTTCCAGTGGCGCAACCAGGAGGGGGGCAGGGAGGGCCTTGAGCGCCCCCCCCCGGCAAAATCATCAAATACATAATTTAAGTTATAAAGTTACAAATAAGACTGTCAAACTGTCTTTTTTCAACATGTGAGCCCCCCCCCCCCCAGCATTTTTTGCTGGTTGCGCCACTGCCTGCTTCCATTAGTAGACCTACGTTTTAACCGTATTGACGAAGCATTAGCTTCATAAAAGTAATACATAAATTTTTATGTTTGTTGCATTATATAAAAACTACTTCATAAAACAAACCATAAATAAATAAATAATACAACACTCTGAACTGATGTGAGTAGCAGCCCCGTAGCGTGAAAATTCTACAGCAGGGGCCAGGCATTCTACAGCAGGGGCCAGGCATAAGCAGGCGGGGCGGGTAATACATTTTACTAAGTAGAGCAAATAAACAGAGGGGGCAGACAAAATGCAGGGGGGGTCCGGCCCCCTGCCCCCCCCCCGCACGCTACGGGCCTGGTGAGTAGTATGGCTTTCAGACTCCGGTTGGGGCAGGCATCAATCCGCTGGTGAAACTGGCAGTTGCTTTCACCCCGTGCCATAATCACAGTGTTCACATGCTGGTGTACACCTCTTCCTCAAATGCCCAAGGTATGAAGAATTCCAAGCATTCATCATCAATTATTTCTTCATCTTTTACATCCAGCATGTCATTATCATGTAACTCTTCATCGTCAATCATTTCCACAACATTGACCAGCTCCTTGGCATTCAAACATGACTCTCCATTACAATTTTTGAAGGCTGTTATGCATGACAAACCATACTCAAAGCAGCGACACAAACGTGTCCCACACTGTTTCCTGGATCCGGAAGTACATTTGCAACAAACCACCTTCAAAACATCTGGTCAGTGGCAATATGGATGTACTTTTCCTCATGAAGCTTCCATCCCCATTCTGTGTGATTCAGTATTGCTTAACAACATCAAGATATGTTCCACCTTCCAGCCACTGAACAGCACGGAGTAAGTAACCGCCGTCTACAACATGAATCGAACTGCATGGTTTCAATGATGGTTCTACACCCTTGCAGATTTCTTTACCGAGCTGTGATTTATCAACTTTCCGCATGTAGTTATCTTTGAACAGAGAAGTAGGAAGTGTTGACAGCTCATAGCTGAAATATTTCTCCATATTAGGTGGTCTTTGCATTATGACCAGAAGCCTATTAAATAGAACTGTGGGATCAACACCTGTCAAAGCTTTCTTGGAAGTTGATGAAGAAGCATTTTTTACTTGTGCTAATGTTCTTATTTGAGATTTTCTTTTAAGGACAACATCCTTGAAGTTCTTGCCGCTCATGTTCTGAACAATATCAGCGCCAACTTCTTCAGCATTGTCGCAGTTTATATTATCAGATTCAGATGCTCCAATACCTGATGGTATGCTGTGGAGTCTTGTGTCAGAAGTATCAAATTGATTATGTGACTTCAAGAATTCGAGAACTTTTGTGAGATCGTCATTATCTCTATTGATCCTGGACTGCCCCTCTTCCGGATGCTGAACTGCATCATGGCAGTAGTCAATATCAGCAAACTGCGCTAAAGATATCCTTACAGCTGCAGTCCTATGAATTGTGGAAGTCCATGTGGTGCGTACACTCTCAGTCACTCCTCTTCCATGAGTTATTCCTCCCTTACCTTTAATGGCCCGCATCATTGCCTGCTCTATGGTAAGGTCAACTGACAGTCCGGCCCACTGTTTACTACTACGCCGTGCAACATGTAATCCTGACATGAGCTGCTTGTGTAGATCTGGATGTGAGTTAGGTAAGCCCATCATCTCCAGGTAGAGACGAGCACACTTGGCATAATTGTTGTGACCAGATGCTGCGAAGAGATTCACCATTCTCCTGATACTGACAAGATGTAGCTGCTAGTTGTCCATTCGTTCTGCCCGCAGCAGAAGCTTTAATGTGGCAATGTAATACATATACAGAAGCCAAAGGTTTTTATTATATAAGCTATGGGGCCGTCCATAAAGTACGTCACGCTCCAAGGGGGGGGGGGAGGGGGTATAAGAAAGTGTGACAGTTTGTGACAGGGGGGAGGGGGGGTCAGGCCAAGTGTGACGTCACATTTTTTATAAATTTTTAATTTTCTTTCTAATTTAATTTTTTTTTTTATATTAAAACTTAATAGTTTTAAAAATAATTTTCAAACAATTTTGTGAAACACTTAAATTACTTTTATGTGTTGTGCATTAGTTTATGACAGAATGGGAATACCCCAAGGTGCGGTTGTTGAACGAATGCATCGGTGATGAACGAAGAAGTGCATGATGCGAGAGATGACGGTCGACGTTGTTATTGTCAAACTAGTATTTTAGTATTTTGATATTAAAGTAGTTGATCATTATTATGGAAGAAATACTTGGCTTGTTTCCCTGATTTTGACATTTGAAGTGTTTTGCTACAGTGTATTTAAGTGTGTGTTGTCCTTGTGTCAGAGTGCTGACACACTTGACGTAGTTACGAACTTGAACTAACGGCCCGATAAGATCCTTGTGCACAACATATGTCAAAATAGCATGAAATGCATATCTTTTCATTGTGTTGTTCACAATTCCCCATGCTAGTTAGGAGCACTAATATACTGTTGCGAAGCCTTGTTTTATGTGTAACGTTATCGAAAGTGTTATTATTTCTTTGTTGTCTGCTGCATAATTTTATCACTGATCAAGAAATTTGGAATTTGTATTATAATACAAAATAAGTAATTGAAGTTGCAATCCATCACTTCGTTAAAATAATCTTGATGCCTTATTCCTTGCAGCTAATGCACCATGAAGAAATGCTTATAATCGCGTAGAACGTCGAAAGGCTCAATTTAGCATAGAACTGTCTGGTGTGTATTGCCAAATGAACATTATGGCAGTCACTTTGATTCGCAGGGCAGAACAATAAATGAGGATTTGGAAAGAACAAACTTCAAGTTTGCAGGTGAAACTTTAGCTGAAATCTGGTCGCATGTGATTGTTGACCGATTTCCAACAGTAGCAGAATATATCAACCCTGAGAAATCTGAATTGGATGCAGCAGGACTGATGTTGAAGGATAATGAATGGTTTGACCATCATGTTCGCACCAGCCAATACTTCACTCAAATTGTGAAATGTCAGGACATAAAATGTTGCGACAAAGTACGGAGCTCATTTTTCAACGTTTTACCTTTGAGATTATTTCCTCCTTCAAACCCAATCCCAATCAACCAAACAACTGATGGACTCAGAGCTTCAGAAAGAGCAGATGCAGATGCTCATAAATTTCCTTCATTGTTTGTGGCACAAATTCTCAAATTTGATGACAATATGCCAAGATCAACAAGAGTTTTTAAATTGCAACCATATGATCTTTATTGTTCATCTTTGCAGACCAGCTTACATGATCGAATTAGCAAAGTGTGCCACTTTTACTTTGCCTCACTAACAATGTTGAAGAAACATACAGGGTAACACAGAGCTCGGGCGCAGGAGAATGTAAAAAAGTAAAACTCCCTTAGCCCTAAAGGGCCATCGGGGCAGATGAAGTGTAGAATTCATCTGTTTCTATAACCTAGGCATATGAAGGGATTGTGTGGTTTGCACAACGCCTAGCCGCCTTTACTTCCCCAACATAAAGTCAGGTACCCATTTAAAACTTGGTGGAATTTGGGACTTTCACCAGGACCTGAAAAAGTCCTAAGATTCTCACTGAGATTCGAACCCGGGACCCTCCGGTCGACAGTCAAGCGTTCGTCACCACTCGAACACCCGTCCCCTATGAGAATGTGACAACCCTAAATTTTCCAGAATCAACTCAGATAAAACGCATCAGTCCTTTGAGAATCGCTGCTAGAATGAAAAATGCACATTCAAAGGATGTTGAGTGACTAGATGAGGATGAAGTTGATCTGTCTGCAATTATTCTTCCAGGAAACGATGATGGGGAAAGATTTATGTCAGGCGTAACTATGGATGAACACTTATCTTCACAATAGATGTCTAGTGAATTTTTAAAAATAAAACAGAATTCACAGGCCCACTATAAACATATTCAATATAGCACCAGAGCTGCTCACATAATTTGTCAATCTAGTCCTTTTTTTAGTCGCATTGTTTTGTTGCCATTTTTATTATTTAATCACTGGTTGAGGTCAGTTTCGCTAATCTACTTCTTATCCTGTGTCAATAGAATGCATAATCGGAAGATTATCTCAAAGTTGACCCTACTCTTTGTAAATGAATATGTAGCAAAGAAATGATGTTTATTATATAATTTCAAGTCTAATTTTTGCAATTTTTTTTTCAAAGAATAACTGAGACAACTGTTGACAATTAGTTATTCTACTATTAAACTCATTTAATAATCTGATAATTCTTTTAATATTTATATTTTAAGGCAGTTTAATAATGAAGTGCGATTTAAGTTTTCGATTAAATTTTAATTAGCTGTTAATTAAAAAAATTTTCGAAAGTGTGATGTACTATGGGGGGGGGGGTCCTGAGATTTGTGACACTTTGTGAC
Organism: Bulinus truncatus; assembly: GCA_021962125.1. NCBI lineage: Eukaryota > Metazoa > Mollusca > Gastropoda > Planorbidae > Bulinus > Bulinus truncatus. Next base: position 1,733,366 of record JAGDYQ010000052.1, read on the forward strand.
AGGGGGGGAGGGGGGGTCAAAAATCGTCAAAAATAGCGTGACGTACTTTATGGACGGCCCCTATAGTAATAGTTATGTCATTTTCAGGGCCCCATTCTACACCTTATACGTAGTATACGAGATAAAGGGCCCTAGGGGCCCCAAGAGTAGCTATCCCCCTAACATAAATTTGGTTTAAATGATTTTGGTCATGCCTTTTAAGTGCTGGGCTTCAGTGTTTTTGAAGGTACCGTCTTATCTTTCAGTATTTTTTAATTATCTTGTAGTTGGCAGCTGCCTTTTTTGTAAACAATTCAGGTCATCTCTTAACATGGCTGACAGTATTTTATATAGAATATAGAGGACCTTTTTTACAAATTTATTTAATGCATTTAAACACAATTTAGGTATTCAAAACAAGGTCCTCGTTATGTTAACTAACTAGTTATTACCAAATAATTTCACAAAACGCTTGTAAGACATTAATTCTAGGTACGTAATGTAATATTTATTCAACTCCTGGCCTAATATCGAGGCTGTCACATCAGAGAATGCGCCACGTTAGTGATAGCGCCACGTCAGTTAGGGCGCCACGCCAGTGAGGGCAGTGAAGGCGCATTGTCAGTGAGGGAAATTTGGATGACACAGCCCGAGGTGTACCCCAGAGAACAATACTAGGTAGTCGCTTTAATATATCAAACTCTGACATTACAGACACAAAGGCCGGATTCAGGAAGTTAGAGGCCCGATAGGGAACAAACTCTTTGCTTACTTGCTGGCGTAAATTGCAAGTTGCTGTGAATACCTGACAAGGCGATACTAGATTATATTAACTAGGGGTCCCCGTCTGTGCGATGTGCCCAGTTGAAAGTAATCAGTCCAAATGGCCTTAAGCTGCCGTTAAATGTCATTGTACGGTTTGTACCGTTCTCCACACCTTCCAATTCGCTGATTTAAAAAAAAAAAATATTATTATTGTATAATAATTCCTTTTGAATTTTGTAAAAAGGAGTTCAGAACCTCTGAATTTTTCGGCGAAAGGAAAAAAGAAACTATTTATTTTTGGCTCAAGTAGCAACATTTCACGCCACCTTCATCCCATGTCTATTTACTCCTCAGCACAGAGAGGAATATCGTCCTGTCATGTCGTGACAAACAAGGGGCGATCACTCGCTTACAAATTATGCTGATATTATTAGAACTCACGTGGGGATTGTTATTTTCAGGGGGCATAACTCTAGATATCGATAATGGGAGTGTGGGTTGCAGCCGTTACATTAGGTAATGAAATGTTGGATTTTTTGGGTGCCCTGAAGCAAAATTAATAAACTCAACTACTTAATCGTGGTAATGAAAAAGGGTTTGGTAGAGTCTGAGTGTTGTGTACGCTAGTAAGGGTCTGTAGGGCATCGGGGGTGGGGGGGGGGGAGGAAGGGATAACCATGGTGATGTCTCACGGGGAATAAAGTGGAGACAACGCCATCTATAACATAGGCAAACTTTTTAAGTCGCGGGCCATTTTTTGGCTGACCGGAATAAGAACAGATTGGTGTAGTGGTGAACTAAAATAAATTAAATGTAAAAGCCATCATTACATAAAAGTCATCATTACATAAAAGCCATCATTACATAAAAGCCATCATTACATAAAAGGCAAGTGCTGTGTAGTACCATATAGTGCCGTGTGTAGTGCTATACCCAGTTGACAGGGTTATTGCCTTTTCAATTAATTTCAGTTGGGAAAATTGTTTTGAGATGAGATACGAACAAATCGACGTACGAGCCATGTTACGGAACGAATCAAATTCGTATCTCGAGGTACCACAGTATTGGCCTAATGTGCAATGGCCATGGAAGCACCACGAGAGACGTGGGGGAGAATGCACAGCTGCGCATGAACAACTCTGTACATATCAAGCCCAGGGGCCCTCAGGTCGAGTGTTTCACACGACCCTTCGTCCTCCACCTCATTTTCAAGCTTCGGTTAAAATGGCATTTTCTATTTTCCGCGGTGCCATGGTACCAAAGGCGTGCCTAAGGTGGGGGGGGGGGGAGGAGGGAGGGATCCAAACTCGAAAGTCTCCCCCGGGCCCCAGCTTGAGGGGTCCCCAAAATTTTCTTTTACATTAAATATTAAGTACATTATCTCATGTCACGGTTTCGCATGTCAAAATGCAGGGGCCCCAAAGAGGCCAAGCCCTCACCCCCAGGCCCCCGAATTCCTAGGTTCGGCACTGCATTGTACTATCGGCTATATCTTGGAAATGAAAGAAAGGCACCAGAAAAATAGTCCCATTTGGTGGTTTATAGGATCTAAGAGATTTCATCTCATCCTTTACAGAGACTTACTTCACACAGAGAAGCAGAGTTCTTCCTTAAATTTAATCATTCTTCGTGAAGAACAGTATTTTTTTTTTCAAACACAATGGGCACAGATTTAAAACCAAGTTAATATCAAGTGCAAAGAAGTCCTTTAGAAATAACGGACATTGAAATAACATGACATTTGTTTACTCCATTATGGGATCAGCGCATGACACTCTATGTATGACGTGTGTGAGAGTGAGCTTTGGGATTTCCCGTTTATAGCCAGGGTGACGGTCGCCTAATTATCTGTTACCTTTTTATTTTTAGTTATTATTGCATACAATCCACGTGACGTGACGTCATAACACTGACATATATTTTAAAAAGAAAAAAGAGGCAAAGGTTATTTTTTTACCGAGTCCACAAGAAAGTTTTGTAAGGTGTAGAAAGAAAATGTAGTCGGTTATTTTTGTTTTATAATATAGGGTTGATGACCGATTTTTTTCCCCTCTCTTTGCCTCCCAGCGTTATAAATAATAATTTAATCAAAATGTGTGTGTGACACTTCTTATATTTTTTTTTTAAAACGGGGGTTATGTCTTTCTAAGTCTTTTAAATAATGGGTTCGGTTTCCTTTGAGAACATTTATAAAGAACGAAAATAGATTTAGAGTTGCATTGGAAATGTGGAATTTATTTTAATATGCACATTTGAGTGTCATGACCTTTAGTGATGGTTGAAATAGTTGAGGTGTGTCGAAGCTACTGATCCTGTGCTGCCCTGTGTATATTTGAAGTCGCTGTCGGGATGAGATGAAATCTCTTATTTTATAAAAACCACTGATGGGACAGTTTTTTTTTTTATGGTGCCCTTATTTCATCCCCACCATAGCCGATAGTGTAATGGTCATGGAGGCACCACGGGAGACATAGCGGGAACTTTCACCATGACCTGAAATACTCACTAGCCTTCACCGGAGATCGAACCAGGGACCGCCCCCCCCCGTAGCGAGCTTAACTCGCGCCCGGGGCACAATACCTTTTTAGCGCCCACCCCCAGCCCAGCCCCCATTCGAAAACCCATATATGTAGGATGTACTATACATATATAATGTCACAACAATTAAAAAGAAGAATAAATAGTAATTATAAAATAAATATTTTTTTAAAGCAAAACTAAAAAATAATAAAAAATGTTTTCCAGCAAAGAAATATTTTTTAACCCAAGTCTGGGGCAACACAAGTTTTGTTTTGTTTTGGTTTTGAAACATACCACGTGGGACCAGTCGGGCTGTAGCCAATACTGTAAGAGCGTAAAGAGGTCATGGAAGACCTCCGCCTTCCCCCCCCCTCCCCTTTTTCCCTTTTTGATTTAAAAGAATATTCAGTAATTGATTTCTGGGAGCTACAGTAAATGAGTTTTTCGTCTGGAACGAATGAGTGTGTGTTTTTTTTAATATTAGCTCACAGTGAAGGAAGGGTATGTGGGGGGTGGGGTGCGATTGGGGTATTATGTGGCAGACATGGACTAATGAGGGCACCATTGTGGGCGAGGGGGGCGCTAAATTACTGTCACTCTGTCAGGTCATTCTGACGAAATAGCAGAGGGCGGAAGAGAGGGGAGGGGGTGGGGTGGGAAATGACTTGAGAGTGGTGTGTGGGTTTGAAAACGATGGGGGGTTATTAAATGGCAAGTGTTGTGCGGGGGCATAAAGGGAGGGAGGGAGGAGTAGTGGTTGGGCAGCTGCAGTGGCGTATCCAGCGTTGGTGGCACCACCGGGGCGGACCTCTATGGTGGTGAAAATGTCGCACACCTTGCTGGTAACGAAGTAAGTGCCCTCCCCCCCCCCACACGTCCTACCCCTTCTTCCATCCACCCAAAGTCTATTTAGGCGAACTGGGTAAGCGGTTGATGAACACGTGACTTCATTATTTGCTAATGAAGATGATTAAAAACAAGCAATTAAGCCTGTTCCATTCTGGACACAGGACGTGTTAGCGCATTTTCATGTTATGTATCAGTACGTATGCTATCTTTGAGTAAATATTTCTAAGTTTTGGAAATGTTTATAAATTCAATTGTGTAATGCATATATCTGTAAAAAAATGTATAAAGACGTTTCTTTATATTTGAAAAAAAATTATTTTCTCTTAAATCTAACTACAAGTGGTTTGTGGTTACTGAAATAGGACTCATAATTGAAAACATTCGAAATTGTAGTCATTTAATCGTCCGAAAACTCCGTCAATTGTTGCATAGCTCTGATACTTTCAATTAAACTCAGAACACAAGCTTACTATTTCATTTGATGAGTTTCTTAATAAATCTTGGTGAAACTACGTGCTGCAGTATTTCGCACCAAATGAACGGGCTATTGAACGTACAAGGTGTATATATAATATATAAGCCCCTTATGAGCCCTGAAGCCCGGCCCTCAGAGGTCCTATCGCAAAATGAACTTTTGATGTACACATGGCAGGCCAAGACCTACAAAATGATATATACATCATGGGTCTAAGACTTATAGTTGCTGAGATATAGCGCTCCTTTATTAATATAGCTTATATAGTAAAAAACGGTACTAAGGCCCCTTTTACGGCCCTGAGAGGTCAGATCGCGAAATGGAAAAAAGTCATTTCTTAGCAGGCCGAGACCTACAAAATGATATATACATCATGGGTCTAGGACTTATGGTTGTTGAGATCTAGGGTGATGACGGACAGACGGAAAGACAGACAAAACGGGGACAATAGAGCATTTTTTTTCGAAAATGCTCTAAAAACCATCAACAAACAACTGAAGAGATAAAATGTTTGAATTACATAAACATGTTTTATTAACAAGTAATACTTTAGGTGAAGGGGGTAGTAAAGGTTGCATATATATATATATTTCGTTCTCTCGTCCATAATTAGGAAGTCTGAATTGTAAATACACGAACAAGAATCTTTTTTTAAAAAGAAAGGGGGGAGTAAGGACTGAATGAACACAGTGTTTGTGTTTGTGTAACGTGTCTGAATGCCGGCTCTAAACACTCGAGATCCTCAGCATGACTTAACCGATTTGTTGTTTTTCTTATTTACTTATTGCGGTTAAGCACAGCGCATACACGCACCAGTTTATGCGAATCCATGTGTGTGTGTGTGTGTGTGTGTGTGTGTGCGTGTGTATGAATGTGTGTGTGTGTGTCTGCGTGCGTGTATGTTGAATATTCTATCAGTACTTAGGCATGGCATTTGTCGTGTGGACTAAGTTGAGTAGTACATACATAAAGTTGTCGTATAACTGCTAAGCCATATTTTCATTACTGGGTAGATTTAAATTACCAAGTTGAAACGGACTGCAGACTAAACATATGTATATATAGGCAAGTGATGTCCATATATATATATATATATATATATATATATATATATATATATATATATAAGCCCGTGCATTGAAATATTGTTTCATATATCATTGCCGTTGTCAGAAGGACAATACAATCAGAATTATCTGTGGTGCCTAAGCACCAGGCCCGTAGCCAGGTAAAAGTAAGCAGGGGGCACCAATACCCACCAAGGGGGTACTTTCTCATTTTAGTTACTTTTTCTTTAATTTTTCCTCTTTTTCTTCTTTTTAAGCGGTGGGGGGGCACTCCACACCTAGCGGGAGGGCACGGCCCCCTAGTGTCCCCCCCCCCTGGCTACGGGGCTGCTAAGCACTCATTTGGCATTGGAATAGGGCGCCTTTTTTTCAAAGTTTTCAATGGGTGGCACATTGCTACAGTTACGCCACTCAGCGTGGGTCGTTTAATGTAACTCTTTTCACATCTATGAGTACACGCTACTGGTAGACAGGCCTAATGATGCTGGTAGATAGGCCTAATGATGCTGGAAAGATAGGCCTAATGATGCTGGAAAGATAGGCCTAATGATGCTGGTAGATAGGACTAATGCTACTGGTAGATACACATAAGTCTGACTTATGGTTAGGCAGAGTAGGTGAACGCCTAGAGCCCTCACTGACTTCTTTCCAGTATTAATTGCTATCAAATCTAAGGACTATAAAATGGTCAAGTGCCCAGTACAATACATTTTCCCGAGCAAGGCCGGGTTCACCGCTAGTATTAGGTAATTAAACTCATAAAAAGAATTGTACACATTAGACTTTCGTGGATCCAGGAGCGATGAACAAGATGCACACCCCCCCCCCGGGCCACCTCCCTTCTACTCACTATGGTTTTAAACACGTGATTCTACATTTCCTCCCCCCCCTCCGGCTGTAATTTATTCATTCATTTATTGGATCAACTCCAAAAGCACACAATAGGACCGTGTATGTACATTTGATAATCTGCTGTTGAGTTATCGTAATTATACGTTGTTGTTGTCGTCTTTTTCAACCAAATGTTTAGCCTATTGATTGAGGAATATGTGTGACTGGGTCATTGTAGAGTCGTTGTCAGGGAGAAGAGTTGAATGGGTGGATGGTCATTGAGAGGATGGTCAGAGAGAGAGAGAGAGAGATAGAGAGAGAGAGAGAGAGAGAGAGAGAGTGTATGGTTTGTGAGAGGAAGGTCTGGAGGTCAGTGAGAGACGGGTTCAATGAGTGGCTAAAAGTAATGAACCGTGGTGTACATAAGGACGGCCAATGTAAAGTTTTATTTCGGTCTGAGGCTATTTTTTTTAAACCGCAGAAATACAACACGTTGATATCTTCCAATAGCACATCCAATAGCACATCCAATAGCACATCCAACCCATAAATGAATTTGATAAAACAATTACCGGGACAGTTTCTCAGAGTCCTATATACATCTAAATCATCACAATCGTTCTAGGGGGCCCCAAGGCAGATTCATATTTATTTGGTTGTCCTCTTGGTTAAAATATCTGACGGGACCCTTTTAGCATCAGCCTTGATCGGACATTATACAGGAAGCCCCCCGCCCCCACCCCTCCCACCTTCGACAGTTGAGGCCATAAGTCGTACAGTTTTTGATTTTCTTTCCAAATGAACAGCTCTGTGCCCCAACATAGTCCAGGCTACAGGAGCCACGAAGGACCGTGCACGGCGAGGGGGGGGGGTTATAGCAGCAGAGGCGTTGCTACGGGGGGGGGCTGGGGGTACATATGTCCCCGGGCGCCGAGGTTCAGGGGCGCCAAATGGTATGTTTTACATATAATATTATATAGTTTTCGAATGGGGGAGGGGGGCGCTAAAATGTGTTAAAAAGGTAAAATGCCTCGGGCACAAGTTGCCTACCCCCCCCTCGCTACGCCTCTGTATAGCAGAAGGGAGTTTTTGACATTCCGCCCCCTTTTATCCTACCCCACAGCAAGTAACTGCTGTGTTTGAAAAAGTGGGACTTGGTATTTCTTCCCTCCCCCCTCTCCCCCCCTCACCTCGTTATTGATGGTTTTCGCCACTGCACCATTTTAGGATAGGCCGGAGTACTTGGCCCTCCCGAGTTACTGGGTGCAGAGGCGATCAGTGTCATAACTGGGTCATTGTAACCTCCAGGGCTTTTTTTTTTAATGATCATGGGCGTCTGCCAGACATTTTCCTGGGTGGGGGGGGGGGAATCAGGAGATGGGTAGATCTAAGAACCTTTCCTCATAGACCACTCAAACACCCGGCGCTATAACCAAGGTGACCAGACCAGACGTCAACCGTTTAACCCAATCGCGTCACTTGTCCCAGGCCAGCGGCCAGGAAAGGGCATGTACCGGAACGGTTCGGAAATTTTCCGGTCTGTTCCGATTTTCCGCCGTATGCGTGCGTTTTCCTACGCTCTTAAAACTATTCTGCATAATGACAGCAGAGTAATAAACGCGCGCGTTCAAAACACGCAGACACGCGCGCACACTTTTTATTTCTCTTATTCCCCCTCCTATACATTCATGTTACTAATTAAATGTATTCAAGTTGGATGGGAATTCTCAACCATCATGTCAATCTAGGTCAACTGCCTTTTTACATCCGAATCTGTAGGGTTTAACGCAGGTTATTATTATTATTATTATTATTATAATATGGAATTTCCATAGTTGAAATTAAAATACTTGGACCCGGTTTTTTGTAGAGCATGGAAGTAACTTTGAAATGTAACTTTTATGCAATATAGCCTTGCAACGTTTGTTATCAATATTAGTATGAAAATCTCACGTGACATGAAAACAGCCAATGGCTGATAAGACATAAGCTCCTTAGAATCGCATGGGAGAAATGCATCGAGAATCCATGTTTTCGGAACGCCACGTCGTTAATTCTGATGAATATCTCTGAATAATCTGTTATTATATAGATCCGTGCTAAGTCAGCGTCTGCTCAAAAAAAAAAACGGGATAAAATTGAGTAACGCCATCGTGCTTTAACTCAAAAAAAGATTTGTTAGCTCAAGAGACCAAATTTGTTTGCAGTGTTTTTGCCAGTTGTTCTTTTTTTTTAACACAACACCACGTTCGTTTCCCAGCTCATTATGTAGCAAAACAGCAGCTTCAAAATTAAAAAAAAAAAGTCAATGTCACTGTGACATGACAATTCAAAGGCGTATATGGTATTTATTTTTGTTTTCGGTCAGAGATTTGTAAAAAAAAATAATTGTTAATTTTATTAATATTATTTTAATTAAATGAAGTTATTGGCCGTTTTTTTATTAAATTTGCTCACGCGCGCGCACACACACATACACATTTACCCTGAAGGTAATAATATCATACCTTAGACATATGACCTTTCAAGCATTTATTTTTTTTTTGAACGCTCCCAACTGAACGAGTTTCGGAAAGAGATCGGCTTGCTTCGCCCATGGCGTGTCCCGACGTCATCGATTTAACCGACTTTCTTTCGGCCAATGAAACTCGAGACCTGGTTGATAAGCACTTAAGCTGCCTTTCTTGCCCCGAAATGTTATTTCCGCATTAAATAGCGGGGGGGGGGGGATGTGCCATGACACACGACCTCCCCCGTCCCCCTTTCCCACAACAAACACTACCCCCCCCCCGGGCCACCATTCTAATGTTGTTATAGATCATGTCATTTTTTTTTTAATTTAATTCCACTAATTGTAAGATAACGTAAACTTTTCTTTTTTTAACCTGACTTCTTCAAGTTTTCTTTTTTTTTTTTTTAATTTCTATTATTGATTGTTGAGAAATCTAGAAGTTAAGTACAAGTCTAATATTTCGATCTATTTCTCATGGATTTATCTCTGTCATCGTGCCTTTATCATTATCTCTCACTCTGTGTGTGTCTCTCTCTCTGTCTCTCTCTCTCTCTGTCTCTATCTATCTATCTATCTATCTATCTATCTATCTATCTATCTATCTATCTATCTATCTATATATCTATCTATCTATCTATCTATCTATCTATCTATCTATCTATCTATCTATCTATCTATCTATCTATCTATCTATCTATCTATCTATCTATCTATCTATCTATCTATCTATCTATCTGTCTATCTATCTATCTATCAATCTATCTATCCGTCTATCTATCTATCCGTCTATCTATCTATCTATCTATCTATCTATCTATCTATCTATCTATCTATCTATCAGTCTATCTATCTATCTATCTATCTATCTATCTATCTATCTATCTATCTATCTATCGTCTATATTTATATTCACTGGCGTCGTTTGATTATTGCTTTAGATTACTTTAGAATATGTTCAAATATGTTGCGGCAAGCTTCCGTCCGTTGGTCTGCCCTAATAAGTCAATGTATTGTATAAGCGACTATACGTACTCAAAGTAAGACACCATATACTATTAGTAATACACCTGTATGTAACAAAATATTCAATAATTCATCTATGAAAAAAGTTTCGAATTTTTTTTTTTTAAATAAGCAAATAATTTCAAATGTCTTTAGAACCGCGCAAATCAAACTAAGAGCCTATCATGTGTCTCCAAGCGCCACAATATCATGTATCTCAAATAGCCACAATATCATGTGTCTCTAATAGTCACAATATCATGTGTCTCTAATAGTCACAATATCATGTGTCTCTAATAGCCACAATATCATGTGTCTCTAGTTCCCACAATATCATGTGTCTCTAGTAGCCACAATATCATGTGTCTCTAATAGTCACAATATCATGTCTCTCTAAAAGCCACAATATCATGTGTCTCTAATAGTCACAATATCATGTGTCTCTAATAGCCACAATATCATGTGTCTCTAGTACCCACAATATCATGTGTCTCTAGTAGCCACAATATCATGTGTCTCTAGTTCCCACAATATCATGTCTCTCTAAAAGCCACAACATCATGTGTCTCTAATAGTCACAATATCATGTCTCTCTAAAAGCCACAATATCATGTGTCTCTAATAGCCACAATATCATGTGTCTCCAATAGCCACAATATCATGTGTCTCTAGTAGCCACAATATCATGTGTCTCTAGTTCCCACAATATCATGTCTCTCTAAAAGCCACAACATCATGTGTCTCTAATAGTCACAATATCATGTCTCTCTAAAAGCCACAATATCATGTGTCTCTAATAGCCACAATATCATGTGTCTCTAATAGACACAATATCATGTGTCTCTAGTAGCCACAATATCATGTGTCTCTAATAGACACAATATCATGTGTCTCTAATAGTCACAATATCATGTGTCTCTAATAGCCACAATATCATGTGTCTCTAGTTCCCACAATATCATGTGTCTCTAGTAGCCACAATATCATGTGTCTCTAATAGACACAATATCATGTGTCTCTAATAGCCACAATATCATGTGTCTCTAATAGCCACAATATCATGTGTCTCTAGTTCCCACAATATCATGTGTCTCTAGTAGCCACAATATCATGTGTCTCTAGTTCCCACAATGTCATGTCTCTCTAAAAGCCACAACATCATGTGTCTCTAGTAGCCACAATATCATGTGTCTCTAATAGTCACAATATCATGTCCCTCTAAAAACCACAATATCATGTGTCTCTAATAGTCACAATATCATGTGTCTCTAATAGTCACAATATCATGTGACTCTAATAGTCACAATATCATGTGTCTCTAATAGCCGCAATATCATGTGTCTCTAATAACCGCATTAGGCCGCACTTGGTCAATACGAATGTATCATATGATCTACACAAGAGTAGATTTGACTACTTGCGTACTACACACAAGGCCGTAGCCGGGGGGGGGGCTATAGCCCCCCCCCCCAAATTAATTATAAAAATCAAATTTTATTATAAAATATACTTCTTTATCATTGTGTTCCAATTTTTCTTATATGAAACTCTCCGCACAGCCCCCCCCCCCCAAACAAAATGCTGGCTACGGCCTTGACTACACATATTCTATTTGAGCACACATCACTTTATATACACGCACAGTTTAGCCAACAGGGTCTTTATAAAAATCCTGTTAAAAACTAATGACAGCCTCTTTATTAACCGCTCACAGCAGGAGCGTTCATTAAAAGTGTTAACTGGATCTCTTCTATCTTCCAATCTGTCACGATGAAACATCTAAATTCTAAATGTTTTTTTTAATGAGAAAGTGCGAGATTTATGCACACTAAAAGGATTTCCCCCCTTGTGCATGACAAGTCATTAGTCTAATCAGCTGAACTGGACGAGGTGTAGTAATGGAAGCCAGTCCACACTTCCGGTTACATAAGCCATTACTGCACTGTAATGAACCAGACGTTTTTTTTTTTTTTCAAAACATATTCGCCTTCTTCATTCAACGTCTGAGGGGAAAAAACACTAAATCGTCGACAGAAAACAGAAGAGGTACAATGAACCATAACTGATAAGAATAAAGAACGGAACAATGGTGGTTCAACCAAGTACCTGTACCCGAGTACTACTTCGATTACTTTTTATGGAGTATGTGTATATTTTACTCAGAAAATCCCTGGACTTCACGCAACAGTGACACCCAATGAATAAAGTTTGTAAAAAAAAAAAAATCAATCTTACCTGGCAATAAGAGATCGGAGCTAAATATAGCATCTCATTTGGTGATAATTATAGAAAAACTTGTAAGAACTATTTTTCAATGTAAATGAAGCGCATATAAGGTGGAAGGAAATAGATTTGAAATGCGCATTTTACTCTAAATGTGAAATTTAAACTAAGGATCAGACCAGTGCAGAAACTAGGGATTCGGGGGCTTGGCCTCTTTGGGGGGGGGCCTGCATTTTGATATGCGACACCACGACATGACATAATGTACTTAATATTTAATGTAAAAAAAATATTTTTGGGGGCCCCCCTCAAGCTGGGGCCCGGGGGGACTTTCGAGTTTGGACCTCCTTCCTCCCCCCCCCCCACCCTAGGTATGCCTCTGGATCAGACACTTGGTCGGGGCGAATGTATTGCCTGTTTAAACTGATCATACAGGATAATTTTCTAATAGACAGTGGCTGCACTTTTCAAGCCCCGGATGAGGTTAAAGACCAGAACCAGTGGACATCTATAGGTGGACTCAGCAATCTTGTAATTCAGGGCCCCGTCGATAAGAAGGGGGGCAACACGGACACGTCAGAAGGACTATCACTTTTGAGTTTTTTTTTCTTTAAATTAATTAAATTGGGAGGAAATGGGGCCCTTGTTGTTTTAGCCAATCAGAGGACCCCGAGACTTCCTGGCTTTGAGACCCACTGTAATTGTTTCTTATTTGACCATCACACCTCAAACATATGACCCTGCTGAATCCCATGGAGATATTTTAATAAGCTGTGATACCTTCAGCTTTACCACAAGAGCTGTTTAGATTATCCTAATGGATTGTTGACTTAAACCCATTGAAGACATGTCGAGTTCCTATGTAACTGCTGGAGTTGAAAGGACAAAAAGGAAGAGTACTTGAGGGATAGGACCGTTTGGTTATTAAAGACCAAAGTGACCTTAGACAAGCACCATAACTTTTTTTTATAATACACGTTTTAGTGTTTTCATTTTTTTTTTACAATGTTTGAAAATCAAAAGTAAACAAATAAGAATTTGGTTAGTTTGTTAACATTTAATCAACATTCTGAATCAGGATGAAACATAATGACGAATCCCAAAATATAACATCACCAATAATGTGATATACAGGAAATACAAAATATATGAGCCTTTTAGATTAAGTTAATAATATTTTCTTGATATTATAAAATGTGCGCTGACCATATTGGATAAAACAGCTATTTCATTCGTACTTAAAATTCATACAGTCGATTATGTATACTACAGACAGAGCTTCAAGATAAAATCATTACAAATCATTTCAACAAAAAGATGCTTTTTTTCGAATTAGAAGAAACCTTTGAGTTACTTGTGGGTTTTAAGATTTCAACCAAGAAATTTTTTTCTTGTTTAAGTATCTGAAGCCATACACATTTTTTTTATTTTTAAAATTCCTAATGATAAAATTTGACAGAACTATATAAAAAAAATGATTGAAAAAAGATTTTCAACATTTATCTCACAGAACAAATCAAAAATCATTTCCATGAGAGAAAACATCTTTAGGAAGAAGTCATGATAATGAATTAAGATGCATTAATACAGGGGAAATAACTCTCACTCACCATCTGCACTCAGTTAAACTTCCTTAATGGCATAAATGTACCAGTGCTACCAGTGTACCACACAATTGGTCAAAATATTACATTGTTTATAGAATATTTCAATGAGTTAAAAGACATCCATTACTTTTACAGGTAGAGTGTTAAGCACGCACAATGTATGATTAGTCCAGTCAACCCTTCACACAGACTATCATCAAGCTATTCCATACACAGCACAGATGTATCTTATACATCCACTGATGGAAAAACAAATTCTGTAATTATAAATAAACTAAAAAAAAAAAAAAACCAGTTAAGCTCATGTCTCAGTATGAGGTGCTGGGACAGATGTAAGCGTCTATATTGGGAAAAATATTTCATTATATACAAACGTACATTTCTTTAATATTTCTAACAATAATTTATCCATAGACAGATGTGTAAAAAGCCAAATTAAAAAAAGAGGAGGGACAAAGTGAATCACAGATGAAGAAGAAAAAAAAATTCAATCGATGAAATTGAAAAAAAAAACAACATAATTGAATATTCAAACAAAATCTTGCAAAAGGTTTATCAACATCAGGAAGATAATAAATCAATTTAAAAATTGAACAGCTCTGACCAGCTAACGCTATTTATTAATAAAACTATTTTTCAGAAATGAAAAAAAAATAAAGTTAATTATAAAATTTCCTTGTATTAATTGTTTAATTAATAAAAAAAAAATCCTACTTTTTTACCTGACATTGCCAGATTTCAATGGAACATGTAATTATGCAATAGAAGGCCATATTAGCATTAATGTAATGAATTATTTGTACTATAATAACAAATATCCACAAACTTAACTTTGAACTGAATAAAAAAGTTATCAACTTGGTCAACATGAGCCTTTCTTTGATAATAAATAATATTTTGCAAACCATCCGCTTCTTCAGCTAGAAACACCAGACAATATGTTTTATACATGTTCATAGGCTGCAGTCATATCAAAATGTTTGATCAAGTTTTAGGTCAATAGTGAAATGCCTGCTGTAAATCTTAAAAAAGGGCTTCTTGCAGATTTTCAGCATGTCACTAATTAACGTTTTCCTGCACTTTAATGTTTGGGTTAGCCATTGGGTCCAAGAAAGGATCATCATCGGTTGCCTGGCGACCAAGCTTGGAAAAGATGATTACAACAGTGATAAATCCAATAATACCCAACAACAGGATCACAGCAAATCTTTTTTTAACTGCATGTGGGTCTTTTCTTTTGTTCCCATCAACAGAACTGAAAAAAAAATTTAAGACATTACAGTGTTTATTAAACAGAGAAACAAAATAAAAAAAACTTTAAAGATTGAAAAAAATATCTCAATAGTTAAACCCACAGACTCTTCTACAGTTAGCGTATCCTAAACCTAGTATAAGGCTGTAACTAAACAAAATAAAAAAAACTTTGAAGATTGAAAAAAATATCTCAGTAGTTAAACCCACAGACTCTTCTACAGTTAGCGTATCCTAAACCTAGTATAAGGCTGTAACTAAACAGTCCATAAAAAGCAAAGAAATATTTTTTAATCAATCCCAATATTTTCAAGAAGCAAAAAGAAAAGCTTCAAATTTAGTAATATTTATCTGAATAAATCAATGACAAATTCTTCTGAATTCAGCTGAATCATAAATATTAAAACCAGTATTTGACAATGTTTAACACTTAATCTACTATACCGTTGATCATCCGCTCGTTACGATTTTTCCCATACCGCTGATCTTCCGCTGATGTTTACATAGCAACTTTACCATGGAATCAAATCATAATGCAGCTTCAGAATTTAATAATAATGCGAATTTCCGGATGTATGTTGGTTTTTCTGCTAAATTGATTTTGTGATAGTAGTTTACAATCTATAAAATGTTAATCTTAGCTAATTGAAAAGTTAGCAAAAAATGATCAGAATTTATTTATTTTTACAAATTTTACTATTTATTTGATGATCTTTTTTAGAATTCAACTTATCTTATTCATATTAAATATTTTTCTTATAAGTCTACAATCAATTTTGTCTAAGTGTAGAAAATTTTAAGTTAATTGATCATTAATTATTTTTTTTATGAATTTTTAAGATATGACACCCTCAAAAGCAGATGGCCCCCCCCCCCCAAAAAAAAATTGGTGAGGCAGGAAATGAAATTCTAGGTGAAAGTCGGTAGATTAAGTGTTAAACAATTTCCGATTTCTCATCTGATTCTGAGCTATTTTTGAGCAATCCATAAAATATGTTAATACTATATATCAGAATAGTGAATCAAATCGGAGTAGGTAGTCTAGGGTAGAATCAGTAATTGTATCAGAATCAATAAGATATTCAGCATCTTCCCATCACCACAAAAAACTTGAACAGCATAAGGAACAATTCAGGATTATCAACGGTTTATTGTTAAGTTTACAAAGGTTTTATCACCACCATAAGACTAGATCGTTGAAGAGTTATACATATGTCAATACATTTATAGTGAAACTCACTTAAACCACCAGGCCAGCCATTGCAGTGCTGGTCGTCTCTTGTATTTGTCCTCATCATGGTCACGTGATCTCTTAAGGTTACCAAACAACACGTCATCTTCCTTGGTGGTGTCAAACAATTTTCTAGGATCTGATGAGTGAAAATGCAAGCGAAAATAAAACATCAACAAGTGTTCTCATTTTAATGCATACAATGTATTTTACTTTAACTATTACAAATTGAATGTAAGATTTAACCCAATTTTTTTTTTAACAAAATTAACTTTTTATTCAAAAATGGAAAATAAATGTCCTAAGTGGTCTGATAATAATATGTTTCATTTCTAACATAATAAATACAAATATTAATTTCTTAATTCATTTTTTATATTAGAAGAGGATAACTTTTTTTAAATTTATAAAACACAAAATAAGTTGTTTTTTTTAATAATATTGTATTAATTTAGGTTTAATTAATACCGTGAAATGTCGTTATAACGAACGTCAGTGTAAGGAATTATTCAGTACAGCGAATTTTTTTTTTTTGCCCCTTCCCCTGCGCTTATTTAGTGTCGTTGTAACGAATTTCGTGTTTTCAGTATTGTGAAAAAATAGCCGTTTTGCAGATATTTAATTTTATCCCCTTACCAAAAAAAAATTAATTCGGAAAATTTCTAAAACTCAAGTCAATTTGAACTCAAACGACATTCACATTTACTAAATAATGGGAGGGGGGGAGTGTGAGAGGAGTAAGATGTTATGGTAACCTTTAACCTCTACTGATGAGGATAGTAAACATAACTTCCACCAGGTGCAGTACTGAAACAAGTATCTTCTTGGGACGGTGGGGGGGAGAGTGAGTGGCGGTGTCACAATTACGTAACAACAAACGGGGGGGGGGGAGGAATGGAGAGTTTTAGCAAGGTCGGGAAGGGGAGGAGGGAGAGAGCCTAAAACGCCATGGGACAAACACATGAATGTAGGGAACGTTACACATTCACACATTCGCGGGATTAAAAAAAAATCAATAAACCAGTGTACGTCTGTGTTGGGGAAATGCGCTAATGAGAAAGAAGCCATACACTTAAAAGTATAGCTTATTGGGAGGTATGAGAAAGACAATGGTTTTGGTATGTGTAGAAAGTAACTTGATAGTTTTAGTAAAAAAACAATCTTTTTGTTTTTGCTAGGGGCTTGATAGTGGGTGCAATTTTTTTTAGGCGATCTTATAGTTTGTGATAGGGACTTAATGGACAGAAGACTGCATTTTGCCAAGATGTTAATAAACTACCGGTACCTGTATTTAATTAATAATAATAATGGAAGAATAATGAGTTATTTATTTGACCTTTTTGTGACATTGAACTATACTTTTGTTCTAATTATAATAAAATTTAATCCAGTTACAAAAGTAAATAAATATATAAATATATTTTTAAAATTATTTCGTTTAATAAATCAGACAATATGAGTAAGATAGCCGTAGTGGGTTTCTTATAAATTAAGTGAAGTAAGTCATGTTGAATAACTGTTATAAAAATAAATGAATTACGTCCCTTAGTTCAACGACCGTTAGCGGTAACGAAAGCTGAAAGCTAAAACTAATGAGAAATAAACGGAGAGAATATTTAACATATTTTTTAGCTAAATATCTTTGGGAAAAGTAGTAAAATGACATAATATATTTGCATTGATACCCAAATGAACTATATCCACATATTAAGAACAGAAAATGTCGACGTTGTCGACGACCCCCCCTCCCCCCGATTACAGTGTAACAAATTTTCAGTATTACGAACGAATTTCGAATCCCCGTCAATTTCGTTATAGCGGCATTTCACTGTAGTAACTTTCCTTAGTTACGAAAGCTACAAACCAATTTTTTTTTCCTAAACAGCGGTTTACTAATGGTTAAAAGCAGAAAATGTTTCTGAATTAAGCAGAAGCAATTTACAAAATAGTTAATCTGATTTACTAGTGACACAGAGACAGTAAACAGTGTAAGTTAATCTGATGCAAGTATAAAACTTACTAAACTGGCCTGGCTGCCCCCTTGAGCTTGTACCCTCATCAACATTAATGACGCTGTGCTGACCAGCACCCACCAGGTGAGGAGTCACTGACGCGGTGTAAGGCGCCACTTGAGCACTAGGCCTCATAGAGCCACCACTAGTGCTGGTGTTGCTGCTGCTGACAGTGACCCCTTGCTGAGGGGCAGGTGAACTGCCCAGGCCTGAGGCATAGCCCCAAGCATTTGGATCCAACTTTTGTTGACTGAAGCCTGGCATAGATCCATTAGCTGTCAGTTTAGAGACTGAATCTGCTGATGGTGCAGGTGGGTGAGGTTCTTTAGGCTCTTCAATCTGATATCAACAGAGAAAATTAATAGTCTAGTAATAAAAAAAAAAATAGATGTAGATTAATTCACATATATTAAAATAAACGTAACATAATTATAACATATTAAGCCTGTGTCTGCAGTTAATAAATTCATCCTACACTTTCTTTGGAGAAAGGTTAATAGAGCTGTCCTCAATTTATCTTTATGCAAACCTTAAACTGTTGTGTGTAACCATTCATTAGAATAGCATTTAGGGCATTATGTTGATAAATTTTAGGGGCCATTGGATCAACAGAAGCCAGTAGACCAAAGTTCGTATGATTATTTTAGAAGAGATAACAATAATAAAAAACAACAACAATTGCAAAAATTACTATGAAGGGTGTTGTCAAATGCATAGCTTTCCAAGATATTTGTATGTATTTAGTAAGAGCTTTCTTAGTTCTTTCTTTTATAATGATATTTGTATTCATTCTATACCATTGTATATTAATCACATGCCCTTGCTCATAAATTTTCAGCAAAAATAAACATTTATAAGAAACTAATTTTGCTAGTGCTAGTGATTGGAAAAGGAAAGATGCGACACTGATGTAATATTTAAGATAATATCAAAGGGTCATCATTGAAAAATAATACAAGAAGATGAAAAATAAAACTATTCTTCTTACATGCATTTTTAAAAACTCACCAGAGGAAGACCAAGCCCTGCTCTGGCCCAATTAACTTGCTGCAACAGTATTTTTACAGCGTCCGCTACAGGTGAGGCCAGGTTAGGTGGAGGAAATATACAAGCATTACAAATAGGACATGTGTACCCCGCAGGGGCTGTCTGGGGAGGCAGTCTCTGTGCATATTGGTTCAAACAGTTCCAGTGAAAGACATCTAGGAATGGAAAAAAAAAAACAAAACTATAAAAAGCCATCACATTGATGACATTTTTACTTAGTTATGTTGTAAAATTGAACTAAGGTGTACAATTTTTAAAAGTCTTTCATGCAAAAAGTATCTTTGGCTAAGTGTACATAAGTAAAGCACAAATGTTAAGATAAAAAAAACAACATAACTATCTAAATATATAAGTTAATCAAGTCTCTAAATTATTACCATAACATGTCAGGCGTATACAATCCCCATGATCTTCATCTGAAAGATTTTGATGACATAATGTACACAAAGGACTGTAATCACTGTCTTGCAACCACTGGAGATAGGACTTTACAATGCACTGAAATAGCAAAATGATGACATCAACATATGACTTCAAAACTTTTTTTTCTCTTCTCAGAATTTTTTTGTCATATTAGAATCCCACATCAAAATGTTACTTTTCAATCTTTTCATTTCTTATAACCATGAGATAAATAAAAATCAAGACTATAGTCAAGTATAGTCGGTAGTATAGTCACACTATTGAGTGATGATAACAGCACTTGTCACTTGACAAGATTAATATCAATAGTAGAGTAAAGCTGATTATAATAATATTATCATGATTTAGACTAAATTATATTCTTTATTTACTTACAAATTTGTCATATATTTATATTCATACTTTGAATTTTTAAGAATCAGTGACAAGGATCTTTTCGAGTTTTAGCTATTTTGTAAACAACAACTCCAAGTCAAGTATGTAGTAATTTTGAAACACCTGATCTATTAACTAATCCGAAATTAAAACTCTATCATTTTAATGTTGGAAAAAACATCGATATCATGCAAAACTGCGCACTAATTACTAACATAATAAATTCTGCTAAGCCTATATGTTTATACCTTTGCGTGGTTGGCAACTAGACAGTGTTCACAAACGTTCACACGATGTTCAAAACAAAATAAATTTGTAACCTTTCTTTTCGGGCATTTACAGAGTCCCATTTCAAATTAAAACACAAGGCAACTAAAATCTAAAATAAACAATGTTGAAAATGCTGTTATAATTAAGTCATCAATACACAATTTAACAAATGATTGCGGCCATTTTAGTTTACGCGTGGAGTTCTCGCTATCTCTCGCGAGATAAAAAAGTTTCTTTTGTTTCAAAGAAATTAACCGAAACTATGTATTTAATAATTTGTTCATCAGCATGTATTTAATATAGCCTGCTTAAATTATAATACATAAATTTCTGTGTAAATATTTAACAGTTCACTTATATTTAGAAATGTATATTATTATAAAATCGGGTGCTAGGAACATTATTTTTAAAGAATGAACTGAATATTTTTTTCAGTTCCAATGTTTTGGCCTTAGTTTTTGATATTACAGATATTTTTGTTTTGAACATGAATGTTGCTGCTTAACTTAGGATGGAAATATATATGGAGAATGGCTGAGTGAGATGAATTCAGACAGAAGAAAGAACCCATTATCAAGACTAATATAACTGTCATTTATATTCTGTCTAAAACTACAATTTATTAAGTAGTGGTGGTTGACCTAGGTACATTTTGAAGCGAAAAGTATAGTCCATTAGTTAGTCTATCCTCTATCTTACTGTCTACTTTACACTGTCATCTCTATGATTAGTCAGTTAGATTAGAGCAGTGATTATACTTAGCGACCTTACCACTCTTTTGGCTTTGAAATAAACTTATAAAAATAAAATGGATAATTTATTGATGTGAAATTACAATGATTTTGGAATGTTTATAGAGGTAAAGTATCAATAAAATTATCAAAATAATTTCTGCCTCTAAATTGTAACATAATTAATAAAAAAAAATAAATCAAGATTTAGTTGTTAACAAATGAACCTTGAAATATTTGAAATCAATGTTATTGGGGCATTTTTTTAATATAAATTGTTATATATTTATCATCTGTTATTTGTTAATGTTATCTCCTGGGCAAGTGTAAATTGAGACATTTAACCTCATTAGATAAGGGATCAAATTTTTTCACAACAATCACTAATTGCCCGGAACTATAGGAGTGGATTAATAAAGTTCTGACATTAAAAAACATTTAAAACTAAAAGCTTTTCATGGTTAGGCAGGTGTCTGGCCAATGCCATGGCTTTTTATCACAAGAAAAAAAAAAGATTTATTCAACAATTAACACACCAAAATTTGAATGAAAAAGGAAACACACTAAATATGAATATGTCTTCAATTAAATACTTAATTATAAATATTATAGATGTGTCTAAGCTGCTTGCCTGTTTGGGGTATTGGAAGAGATAAGCTCATTTCCAATAGCATCCTTGAATTAAAAAGTATTTTCTAAAATAAAGTGGCTATGGTTCCGTCCAGACGGACTCCGTATTAGTTTTTTTTCGGGGTCTGTCTATAGATGTGCGCATGTGCAACAGACTCTATATTATTTTTTTTTCAGGGTGCGTCTATAGATGTGCGCATGCACGGCAGATGGACCGCATTTTTTTTTTTGGGGTTAGGGTTAGGTGTACATCTATAGATGGACCCCGAAAAAAAACTAATACAGAGTCCGTCTGGATGTTGCGCTGTCAAGTCATATATTTTATTTTTTGCTTACCTGTTATTTTCATGTCTTTTACGTAAATGCTAAAATTTTAAAAATCTGACAGTGTTCATTTTATCTTTGAAATAATTATTTTATCCAAAATACTATTGACAGTCTTCTGTCATTTAATTCTCTCATTTTTTTTCTTAAAGTCAATGATGAATGACAGCAGTATTTTAGATTTGTTTGACCAATTATGTCAACTACATTTGGGACCAATAAAAAGAGCTCACATGTCACAGCCAAAAATTGACAGAGATGAAGCAAAAACTGCACTGAAAAAAGTACTCTATAATACTTTGTTTGGATACCTCAATAATAAATCATTGTAAGTTGTTGTTTTTTTATAGGAAATAAAAAAAATGCATACTTTTAATTTATTTTATTTGAAAATTTAATTGCTAATTTTGACTCATTTCCCTTGATCATAATAATAGGAAAGATAAAAAATGTAGAGTTCCATTTGGATGGGAGAAAGAAGAGCTTTTATTGGAAGTCTACAAGCTGGGACTTCAAAGGAAATATGAAGATGCTGATCGATTAGAGGAGCTCTTTAATCGTTTGAGTAAAGGTAAGCAGAACATGATCTCAGTGTGGGAAAATTTATCTTTCAAATGCACTCTAATAACTTGAAACATTTAGAGATCTGCAAACCAATGTAATTTAATTTATATCAAATAGTTTTTTTAACCTAATTTAAGATTGCATTTTTGGTTGTTTTTTTTTTGTCTTAACAAACAATTTAGATCATACTCTCATATGTTAGTCTGAGCCAAATACAGCCAATATTTTTCCCTACATTTTTCTGGATTCAATAGAATTTATTTTCTTTTTTTTCTTTTTTTTTTTTTTTTTTTTGTAGTTAGTGCGATCATTTTGAATAGACATTTTATTGCTATCTTTCATGCAAATTTTTGTATAGAGAGCACAAGTCTTGAAGTCTGGAATTATTTGAAGTTCATTGTTGCTTTAAAGAACACAGGTGACACACCTCCTGGATCAAATGAACATGTTTTTCATTTTCCTGTTGCAAAAAGAAACAGAGTAATTGTTGCCTTTTCTAGTTAACACACATATTGATTGATATTCATTTTAACTGGAAAAACTTTTTTCTATTTACTACTGAATTCTAAAAAAGCAACATAAAATATATTTAAAAATTATAATTCATTGTAATTGTATTAAATTTTCTCAGTATAGTGGTACTGTTCCCTCTGGTCCTTTGAACTACGGAGACCTCAAAAAGACTGTTAGATATTCCAGTTATTTTATGCATTATCCAAGGTTGGTATTTTTTTTTTTTTTAATTACTGTTCATGTTTTCAAGCTACTGTTATCACATAGAAAATAAAAATATCGTCATCAGTTTCACGAAACAAAATTAAGCACTTAGAATCCTGAAAAAAATGTAAACATTAGCCTTGAACAATGCTGAAATTTTTAAAGATAAAATTTATAGGTAAGAAGTATATATATTTAAGCCTCTCATGAACCTAGTTCTAGTGTTGGCCACACACAAGGTTTATGAAGTAAAATTTATTTAAAAGTGCCGCACCATTGCTAATGCCTGAAAATTCAGTGAACAAATGCATTTAAGCAATAGAATAAGCTGGCTCATCAAGAGCCACAAAAAAAAATTCACTGAAGGGCTGCATTGGGATCTAAAAGTTGCACTGGGCCACCCCAATTCTAGAAAATGATTTTCTGCCAGCAAGCAAATAAATGAAAATGACTGATAAAATAAATCAGCAAAAAATTTTTAAACAGTTATAACAAAATCTTTTTTTAAAGGGAAACATTTCAAGGCAAATTTCCAGAGCTTATGAAAGAAAATGAGAAATCTATCAGCCAAGTAAGTATAATTTGGTTTTTTGTTTTTTTTTATGTATATAACTGTTACAGTTTGAGATGTTCGGCTTTTAAATACAACTTTCAGCTCGCAGAGGAGATTGAGGCTGAGAGAGGCCTTGAACTGACAAGCCTTGTGAATTTGATACCGATTGATTCCCCTGTACCCACCATTTTTTTTTTTAGAGCATTACACTTTCCCCTCTTCCAGGACGATGACTTGTATATGTTTCTTACATGTGTTGTAATAAAGTATATCCAACCATCATATTCTTTGGATGGTGAGCTCTATATGTGATTACTGCTGTTAGTTAGAATCGTGATGCCATCTTGGTGTTTGTTTTTCTCTATTATTTTCTTTTTTATTGATTATCCTCCATTAAACTTTTCATTTCACTGGTTATTTTTTGTATTTTCGGCACCTATACTGCACAAATCACAAAAAAGTTTTTTTTTTAATAATTCTTGACTAAACCATATACTATAGTCTACTATAATTGAACAACTAAAATTATCCAGATGTGCTTTCAACATATACATGTATTGATGTTTATTGATATCAGAAAAAACAATATTTCTCTTGGTAAAAAAAACTTCGTGGTCATCCTGTATTTTATTGATTACATGATTTTAAATAAAAACATAACATTACTAAATACATGAATAAGCTGGGATTCAAAACTATAAAAGTACAGTTTAGAAATAAAAAAATATTGTAAACAGTGATATATTTTTACGAGTTGAAAAGCTTGCTGAAGCTGAAATTTTTTTTTTTGGCAAAACTAAGCTGATGGGCCCACATATGCATGCAATGGGAAAATCCAATTATGTCTCTTTGTCGTCTTTCGCATACACTATTTTTAAGTATTTCTAAATAATGATGTCATCAATACACTCTAACGAAGGTATTCCATGGTTATATTGAAATCACTTATTACTGTCACTGAACTACATTATGAGCTAGTTGTTTTAAAAAAAACAACTTTATAGGCCTGATGGCTTGATTCGTAATAGAAATTGCATGCATTTTTACGAGTATAATTTCCATTTAAAATTGCTAGATTGTTGTTTCTTTTTATTCTAAAGAATCTAATGATATGTTTGCTAAAGTTTTTTGTCATATAACATAACGCATAGGGCCTAGAAACAGTGGAAGTATGAATTAGGCCTTTTTATATGTAGGATGTTGATGTCAATGTTTGCTTTACTCTTATGTGCATTTACTAAATATTGATAAATATGCATGTGAATATTTACAATTTATAGGGAAGGACATATATATTTTTTTCATATTTTTTTTTTTTTCAGATATTAAGATTACCACCAGGAAAATTCATGGGACCAGATTGTTTTTTCACAACAAAGGTTTGCGATAGTTGTTTTTTTTCCTCATCACAAACTTTGTTAATTTTAAAATTTAACATCACTTATTGTTGTTCAGAGTCACTTAAGTTGTTGTCAATGTGTTTCGTGTGACTTTTCTTCAAACCCAGTTTCTTCTAGGAGATCATTATGAGCAGACAATGCAGAGCTCTTTATTCGGAGGCTTGATCCAGGGCAGATGCACAGATCTTGAAATCAAGTTGGAACTTCCAGCTATCGCATCTTCTCCCGAATCGAAGTGAGTACATTAACATTTCATAAACCCCCATGCATGTATATTCTTATTTGTAACTATTTTGCAATTTAAATAATGTGGTTTTTTTTTATAATCCTGAGTAAACCTTTCGGTATATTTTCAGAATTCCAGAATTTAAATGTAGACTGTCCCACTCAGAGGTTTGATGTTTTTTTTTTTTTGCATTTTCAAGAAACGTTTTTTTTTTTTTTTTTTACAGCAAAGTTTGACAAGACACTGTTCTTTTAAAAATGTTTCTTTTGTTTGTTTTTGTTTCTCCTTGCAGTCTGAAGAATCTGGATTAGGCAGTGAATGTACATCTATGTCTAGTTCCTTGGTTACTTTGGTCAGTAGCAACCCATCAGGATATGACGATTCTATTTGGGAACGTGCCCTGACAGACATTCGATCAAAGCATGTTTCTTGGGAGTGGAGAGGCTAGTAAGGACGTCTTTGAAATTTCATTGTTAAAATTATTTTCAGGCATCTAGTAGAGTTTTTAAAAATTCATGTGCATTTTTTTTTGGTTTGTTGATTTACAGTCGGCAATGAATAAAAAAAAATACAGAATTATTTTATGTGGAAACATCAGGAAATAACTTTATTAGAGTGTGAATTTTGAGTTACATTTTTACAAGGGCTGCTGAATAATCGGCATTAACACTTTTAAAAAAATTATCCGATTAAAATTTTTAATGAAACACCCTGAATGCGTTTAAAACAATAAAAAAATCAGTATAAAACTCAATGACCCAATTTTATTAACAGAAATGTGCAGGTCATTGGTCAGCAACAGTGGGTTTGATTTTAGGCTTTTTGTTATAGTTTATATTATTCGTCAAAGTTTAGTTATTTTCAAGAAGTTTAGAACAGCTGAAAGGTAGAGTGTGAATGATTTAGATAAAATTAAGATCGATCATCACCGATCATAACCATGGAAGAAAACCTGTAAACTCTCATGTTAACTTGATATGATATTAGAGGATCATGTAATTACTTTCATTTACTGACCCTTTGTAATAAAACTGCTTTTTAAAATGTTATCCCTTCTCAGCCTTCATTGACTTTCATCTAATTTTGTATTAGTACCTATAAGTACCTATTACTACCTGTTCACTGAATGATTCCGGCTCTTTAATGAGCTATTTACTTTGTTGTACGGCTAAATTCAGGTGTGTATTTATTAAATTTTTTTTCTTTGTTCCATTTATCAGTGAGCATAATTTTTTTTATTTATTTTTTTTTTTTTTGCTTGACACATTTTTCTTGTTGTCCGCCAGTCAACCAGGACCAACTGAGAGACCCTATGTGACAGAAGCTGGCTCGGCTGTTCTAGACCTCATCATTCAATACAAAAGACATGTCTCAACTTTGCTAGCGCAGGAGAATAAGGCCTCACACCTGGTGACTGTGGATGCTGACGTCCTGATGCATCATCTGCTCCTCATGCTGACTGGTGTGCCATCTGTGTTGTTTCCTTTTGATGGTGTAAGTTGAAGACGTGCATTGTGGAGAAATACTAATGCAAAATCATCATTTTAATTAACGACTTACTGTACTTTCCTTTTTTTTTTTTTTTTTTTTTTTCTTTTGTAAAGTCCTTGTAAGGAAGAAAGGAAGAGATGTTTATCTCTTAGATTCTATTGGAATGTTTTTTTTTATGCCTTTCTTTATCACCCCCCCCACACCCCTCCCCCCCCACCATTGTCAAGAGTGCAATGTCCATGTAAGCTCTATGGATGACATATGGTAGTTGACTGACCAGCTGAAGGCAACTCACTTGCCCAACTAATCTCAGGTACCCATTTGAGCTGTGCGGATTTGGAAACTTTTTCACCTGCCTGTGACAGCAAGCGTTGAACCTGGGGCATTCAGGTCAAAATGGTCATGTGTCTAGACTTCAGCACTTATCTGCGCCCCCCCCCCTCCCAGTACATCATCACTTGAATGCATTTAAAAAAAAAACTTTACAATAGATTTATATTAACTTTGGGTGTTTAATATTTACAAAACATATTTAAAAAATACATCATAATTTTACACATATGAATTGCCATTTTTTTTTAATGGGTCAATGAAATCTGTATGAATGAACTTAATGATTTTTTTTTTTTCATTTTTAAAAATATAAATATTGCAGTATTCTCCCTTTATTGTGAAGTGACATTTTTTTGATACCAATAATTTTTAACTTTCTTGCAGGTAAATAAATGCTTTGTCATTATTGAAGGCCTTCAGATTTCTGGAACCTTCCCAGAAATGCTGGACAATGTACTGACTGAATTTGTGAACTGTGGAACATTGTATGTTCGCCTGCGGGAATTCTCCCAGCCTCCAGTGCTGGATTCATTCTACACAGCTGGTTTGGTATTTCAGGCTTTCTGTTCAGCGATTAGAAAATTCCTTCAGCAGTACACTGCTGAAATTCTCAGCATACCTTCAGCAGTGACTCTTATGCAGCTGAGCAATCACTTATACAGATCAGCGTCTCAGATTAAGTAAGTCTCTCGGTTTTTTTAGTAGAGAGAAAAAACAGTTCAACATTTGGTTCTATTTTTCAACTTTTAAAAAAATGTTCAGAAGACCCTTTCCAGAGTACAACCCAGCTTTAAAATGGGCAACTGACTTCAGTTGGGGAAGTAAAGGCATCTAGGGGGCAAACAATCCCTTAATTTGCCATGGCAATAGAAACAGATGAATTCTAAACATCATTACCTCTGATGGCTTTTAAGCGCTAAGAGAACTTTACTTTCCGAGTGGACTAACTTTTAACAAAGTAAAAAGGCTAACATCCGAGTTAAATTTATCGGAATTCCTTGATATGATTGATAGAGTTAAAGCTGATGTGAGAAATCGAAAGTTTCAAAAACATGAATGCGTTATAAATGTGCACAACGAGTAGTAATCTTTTTATGGCACAATTATTCTGTCCAATTTAAGTTATCTTTTTATCTATTTGTTTAGTTTTAACTATGCGTTTGTGTGTATTTTCAGATATCTAGCTCAGCTGTGCGGCTGTTGTGACCATCCTCAATATAAAATGAACCAGAAAGATTTCCCAACTGTGAGTTTTCAAATGAGTTTACTTCTTTGGCAAATAAGTGAACAAAGTTGTTGGAAGTTAAATGTCTAAAAGTGTACACAAAATTGATGAAGTTTCTGTTTAATACCAATGTTTTTATCACATAATATCACATGATAGTTTTTATCACATAATATCACATGATAGTTTTTATCACATAATATCACATGATAGTTTTTATCACATAATATCACATGATAGTTTTTATCACATAATATCACATGATAGTTTTTATCACATAATATCACATGATAGTTTTTATCACATAATATCTCAACTAATCTAGATGGACCTAATAGGCTAATTTCCCATCAAAAATTTTCTTTTTTAATGAATAAAAATACTGAAAGTACATGCAACAGTTTTCTGAAGAATTTGAACATTTATTAATTTTGACTTTTGAAAAAGTACCAAAATACAACATAACCATTGTCAGTTTTACAATTGACTTGAAGTATGTTATCTACATTTAGTTTCTATATGACCTCTTTCCCCTCCCCCCCTCCATGTGTAAGAAAAACTTTTTCAGTTTATCATCAGTGGTTGATTTTCATCTTTTTTTTAATTTTTATAAAGTTTTGTTTAATAATAGGATTGTGATATATTTTATGTAAGATAAATAGTTACAGTCATATCCCGCTTAATGCTTGGGGGGGGGGTTACTTTCCAACAAAAGATGAACAGCTTTCAATGGGGCAAAAGTATTAAAAATAAAGAGATACATGAAAAAAATTAGAACAAAGGCCAGTTTGTGTGTGTTCAAAGATATACATATATATATATATATATATATATATATATATATATTGATAAAAAAACACATTGTAATTTATTATTCCAGTAATAATTGACATATTTTCTGTTAAAATAAATTATGAGGAAAGTATTTTATTTTTCTATCCAGAAATCACCAACGTAATTTGATTCAATGTTTCTTTCACTACTCGTTTTGTGATTTTAAATAAAAATAGTGGTTAAAATAAGATTTTTTTTCATTTAATACACCATAAGGTTGCATCATAAGTATGATTTAGTAGGTTTTGTTTTTGGTATTCCCTGTACATTGGTACCAAACTCACCCTCAGACTTTCACTGTTATTGATATAATCAAAGAAATGATAATTTCACAACATTGACCATGTTTTATGTGTCTGAATAATTTGAGGCAAATGTGGATCAGTTCGTGAAAAATGAATATCTCAAGAAAAAATGGCGTTAAAGTGGAACAGCACTAAATGGGACAATGTAAAGCAGGATCTGGCTGTACATAAGTGAATGCCACAATCCTGCCATAAGTGAATGGCGCAGACCTGCCATAATTGATAAACATATGGCAGGACTGTGGCTAAAAGTTGAAGTTCCCCGAGTCACAAAGTGTTTGTAACTCATCTCAATATTTTTTTCAGGGCATGAAGCTCCTGTTTTATCTGTATGAGGAGACTCAGATGTCAGCCAGCTTTCCTCATTATCCACTGTTTTTGTCTGTCCTCCAGACATCTTGTGCCCCAATGATACTGTGAGTAGACATGTGAAGATGCAAAGTATGAAATTCTAGAGATTTAAAAAAAAACATTTTTTTTTTACACTGAATAATTTGTGTCATTCTGCCACATTTATACACCCTTTAACTTCCTACATCCCATAGCTATAAAATAAAAAAATGAGACATTACATTTGAATAATAATTAACGGATATGTCCGACTTTCAAATCACCTTCTTATAATAATTAACTTTTTTAATAATAAATAATACTCCCTTATACCAATAAACTGGTTAACTATAAAAAAAAGCCTAACAGCTCCTTTTTTCAATCACATCACCTTCTCTTGTTCATTACATGCGCACCCTTGATGAGCATCCTAAATTTGGAAATCCCTTTTCAGACAATCATATTAGTAAACTGCATTGTCCACAGATTTCTCAGAGACTGGATCTTTCATGGAATTTACGGAGATTTGTATGGAGAATTCCTGATAAAAATTGATGAAAACTACTTGGATGCTAGAGGTAAATAACATTGGAATAGTCATCCCATAATTTTTACTAAATTTACCACTTTACTAAGAGCAATATCGTCATTTAGCTAAGCATGATATATCCAAAAAGCATTGTTATTTTTAAATCAAATGCTAAGAATTTTTAGTATAATACACAATTTCTACTTATTGGCATAGATGACCAGTACTGGAACAAAGCTTACACATTGAAGGCAGTTAATGAACAAGGTCCAGGTGAGACTGTACCAGAGTTTCTTCTTGACATCATCAATGACATTGTCACTTGCGGCAAGTCCATCAACTTGTTGCGCATTTGTAATCCTCAGGTATTTAATACAGTTTTTTCTAACAATGTTATTTGCATTAAAACTTCACGTCTTTACTGGGTTTTTTTTCGGTTTTCTTTTTTTCAATCCTTTTTAATGGTTTTGTAGTTGCTTTCGCTTGCCAACTAACTTCTTTAAAAGCCATGTGAGAAATGGTTGAGTTATTACATTGCTGTTTCTACGGTTCTTAGGCTGAGATTGCATACCCGAGGATGTTAACACAAAGCTCAGTCAGGGTATTGTTAAAGAACAAATTATGGAGAAGTCATAAATGACTCACACCTTATAATGATGGTAAATGCAGCATTCATTATCTTATATCTCTCTTTATTTAAATTTTTATAGCATTTTATGTGCAACGTTTCTGAGAGTACTGTACCCCCAGTGACCATCACCTTCTCCCAGAGCTACATCCGAGACATACAAAAATATTGCCAGACCTATGTAAGCAGAATGAAACAAATTTCACAACAGATGACGGAAGATAGGTAATAAATTATTACAAAATGCTGTTTATCTGTGTTTTTTTTTAAATATTCATGTTGGACATTGCGACACTAAATGTAACAACATATACATGTAGTACGTGAAGGTTCTAAAATAAACTGTTTAAATTAAGTCTAGTACGTTGGTGGCATTTTTTTAGTCCTCTATAGTTTGTCCTGATGAAGCTGTCATTTATACATCGTTATCGTCTCAGCAGTACTTCATTGAAACGTACAAACTTCACATTGATAAAAAAAAAACACAATTATTTAAATCATTTGAGAAAAAAAAATCTGAGTAAAAAGAAAATGGAGAAAAGTGGAGATTTAAAAAAAAGAAAAATTCTGAATCATTTAAGAATGATATTTGATGAAATTGTGCATTTTATACAGACTGGAAATGTTAAAGAGAACAGAAAGACAGAAAATAGAATTACAGCAGATGGCTAGAATAATGGCACAGAAAGAAATCAGCAGATTACAAGGTAAAAATTCCTTCTGTTTTCGTGTTCGCATATGAAGCTTAAGAACTAAGGCGACCATATTCATGAATTTTTATGTGATGGTGCCTTGATACTCTAAATCATGTGCACATTTTTATTTTTTTATGTCAACTTCATCAGGGATTATTGACGAGAGAAAATCCAAAATTGATGCAAAGAAGAGAGTTGAATTTGAAAGGCTTAAAAAACAAATGCAGGATGACATGCAGGTGATTCTCTTTGTCCTTTGTAATGTTTCATTCTCTTTGTCCTTTGTAATGTTTCATTCTCTTTGTCCTCTTTAATGTTTCATTCTCTTTGTCCTCTTTAATGTTTCATTCTCTTTGTCCTATGTAATGTTTCATTCTCTTTGTCCTTTTTAATGTTTCATTCTCTTTGTCCTTTTTAATGTTTCATTCTCTTTGTCCTTTTTAATGTTTAATTTTTTTAAGCTTCATTGTCTATCTGTCTATCCTAAAATCTGGTAAAACAATTTCAGACCTGTTCTCATTTAGTTTAAATGTTGAAAATCTAAATGCATGTGTATTGCTGATAAGAAACTGTATTTCAAAATTCAGCCAATTAACATTCTTTTTAGATTTCCAAAGCTTTAAAAATTTTTTTTTTTTTGATGTTTACAATGGGAAAAAAATACAGAGATAAATAATAGTTTCTAATTATATGTATATGGAAGCACAATACTGATAACTTATTGTGCAGATTTTTTTTAGTCCTATGTAGCTGCCAAAGTAGGTTAAAATGAGCAGCAAACAAGTTTAAATCTTTTAAAACTAAAAAGTATTCAAAAATATATATATATATTTATATATATAAGTGAACCTTAAAAATTTTAATTAAAATGCACTAAAAAGTAAAAAAATTATTCCTATAGATCATACTAATGTTTCTAGAAATCATCACTGATAGTATATTTTTTGACATGACAAAATTGTTCTGGAATTTGATTGCATCTCTAACTAAAAGACAATGTACCGGACTTATGATGTCCTTACAATAACTAATAAATACCGCACACAAAAAAAAATTCTATTAAGGATGGGGGGGGAGGAGGCGGTTTTAAAGGCCACATGTGGCCTTTTCCAACATACTTGTGGTCTTTATAAGAGAGGGGAAAAACAATGTTGTTTCCTCTTAGCCACCTGCGCTCATTAAAATTTGTGCATAAATAGTTAAAAATGAAGCAAGAAACACGTTAAGTGGCAACATATTGTTTTCAAACCTCCATCCCATATAATACTAATTCAGCGATGGGGGGGAGTGTCGCATCAGAGCTGCCAAATGGGATGTGTGTCACCAGTGGTATACTATCGAAGAATTCCTGCATAAACTGAATCTGATTTAAAGTAAATTGCTGGCAGACCATGTGCACATTTTGCTTTTCTTTTACCACTAAACATTCAAATGCAAAAGAGATGTATCATGACTACGGTCATGTCTTCAATTTACCCATAGCTGAGTTCCAGACTCTGATCATGTCTTCAATTTACCCATAGCTGAGTTCCAGACTCTGATCATGTCTTCACTTTACCCATAGCTGAGTTCCAGACTCGATTTTCTGACTTCTGACACCAAGAAGATCGCCAGCACTTATTTACTTAGCCACATTTACTTGGAACCAAAACTGTTTTAAATGAAACTTATGGAGGTTGGTGAAAATACCATCTCTGGCTGTATAACAGAATACAGCAGTATATAGCAGAGTATAGTGGTATAAATCCATGTATAGCTGTATGTAGCAGTGTATATAAGTATATATTAGTGTAGAGTTTATTGCAGTGTTTATATTACATTGCAATGCACAATGGTATATAATGATGTACAACCGTATGTGGTTGTGTACAGCAGGAGAAAGCATTATACTGTTTACTCACACATAAAATATTTTAAGAGGATCATGGCACAGTGCTCACTAATACCCATTTTAAAGATAACTTGCATTTAAAAAACCACAAACCTTTTACGTGTACAACACTTTGTCAAACTACCTACAAAAAAGCAGGTCAAGAATAGTCATTGGTAAGAAATAAATAATAATTGTTCCTTGATTTCTTTTTATCAAAGACTGTTTGTACAAGACTTGAATGCATTTATGAATTCGAAGGATTTTTTTTTTATACAGACTTAAAAAAATTATGATAATTATATCAGATATATCTCATGTGGCCCTAAACTTAATTGATAGTCGAAAGTAACTGTAGTTGCTCATAAATGAAAAAAATCAACACAATGTTTTATAAAAAAAAATTGATTGCACGTAGCCTAAATATAATTTGCATTTCTCTTTTTATGAATGTATTTGTTTTTTATGGCTTTTTTTTTCTGTCTAGTTTTTTTTTTTAACTCTTATGAAACGGCATTTGAAATTCTTTTTCTTTTTTTTTCATAATTCTAATTTTCTTTGTGACTTGTGTGCTATCTGTAGAATAAAGATGATTTTCTGAGCTGATTTTTTCAGAGACGCTCTGGTGCTCAAGAAGAGGAGAGAGAAGCAGACAGGCAATATATTGCCAGGCTGAATAAAGAAGAGACCGTATTTACAGAGCAGGAAATTGAATTAGAGAAGAAAGCCAGGTCTGTTTACATGTGTTTGTAATGTTTTCCAAACTTGGACAACACAGAGAAAAAACTAGCAAACGGTAGACATATATTATGCATCAACATGTATTATACATCAACACGTATTATACATCAACACGTATTATACATCAACACGTATTATACATCAACATGTATTATACATCAACATGTATTATACATCCACAAGATCATTCTTGTTTTTCCTAAAAAAAAAAAAGTATTAATTTTTGTAACTGAACACTTGTATTCATCTTTCAGAGACGAACTCATATCATATTACACAGAGCTTGGTGAAGATGCAATGCAGAGAGAGAGAATAGCTTTGTGGAGAGTCAGGAGAGCTCAGCTGGACTATTCCAGATTTTTATTTTTGGAAGCAGATGCCAAAAGATGGCAACAAGAACTACTGAATCAAAAAGTAATTGAATTAAATTATTTGTGATCAATTATAGCATCTATTTACCATTATGGCATCTATTTACAATTATAGCATCTGTTTACCATTATGGCATCTATTTACAATTATAGCATCTATTTACCATTATGGCATCTATTTACCATTATGGCATCTACCATTACGGCATCTATTTACCATTACGGCATCTATTTACCATTACGGCATCTATTTACCACAGTGAAAAAAGTTATTTGTATGGGTGCATTTTTTTTTTTCTAAGTCAACAACTTTTAAGAGGGGGAGGGTGGGGCAGAGTGGTGTAGAGGACTCGACTGTTGATTTCAGTCTTAGGTGAGGACCATAGGAATTTTTTCTCAGGTCCCAGTTAAAAGTCGTCAAGTCCATCCAACTTCAAATGGGTCACCCGACTTAAGTTGGGGGGGGGGGGGGGAGTAAAGAGGGCTGGGTGTTGTGCTAACCACACAATCAATTTATATGCCGAGGTTATAGAAACAGATGAATTCTACACTTTATTTGCCCAGATGGACCTTTAGAACTAAGGGAACTTTGCAAACAGCAATTTAAAAGAAAATAAGAAAATGTTTATTTCAACAAGTTTCATTTTGTTAACAGGATGATGTTGATGGTAGGCGCTCTCCGAGTCTTCCTAAATGGGCAGTGCGGGTGTCTGATATCACTTCATCCTTGGAAATCGGTGATACTGAGGACATTGTTCTACCTAGTTGGGCAGAAAAAGAGTATGACACAATAGAGGATAACATTGTCTTGCACACTGATGTGCCTTTGCCAAATTGGGCTCAAAGAACGGCCATGCCTAAAGACTTTCAGACCTTGGTGGTTGCCAGCAGCGATGAAGATCTCGACGAGGGGTCTGATGGTGAAAATAATTTGAGGTCAGAGAACACAGATGCTGACACAAAGATGGACGCAGATAGCATTCGTTCAGATCCTGTGAAAGACACCAGCAGTGAACTTCCTGCGAGTGAATCTGACTACAAGGAATCTAAACCCCACAATCAAAGGGTTGGAGACTCACACGTTAACGATGAATCCAAAGACCCTGTGATAGCCAAACCCAAAATCAAAATGGTGAGAGGGGTGAGCTCTTTGACAGAATCTCAGGAATCTGTCAAGAGGCAGCACATCAAAACTTCAGCCCTCATGTCGGCGACCAAAGAATCGGAGCCTAGCATGACTGATAAACGAACTCATCTGAAATTTCAGCAGGGTTTACAGGTAAATCAGGAGAGTAGACAGGAGAGAGCACTCGTTCCCAGGAAGCAAAAGGGCCACGACAGTGTCTCGACC
This sequence comes from Bulinus truncatus, assembly GCA_021962125.1. NCBI lineage: Eukaryota > Metazoa > Mollusca > Gastropoda > Planorbidae > Bulinus > Bulinus truncatus. The sequence goes on from JAGDYQ010000052.1 coordinate 1,769,653, forward strand.
GAAAGCGAGTCCAAAGTCTGGGCTGTTAAGAAGCCAAGTAGGTTTGGCCATGTGTCTCAGTTGTCCAACTCTGGATATGTTCTAACCATCCCAAAGTTAAGGCGGCAGAACCACCTGCACGCCAACATGGAGTCTAGCTATAAAGACTTTACCATCAAGTCTCATGTAAGAGGTAATAAAAAAATGTTTGCGTCCAAAGAAAGTGTTGATGAGATCCATCAAGGGTACCGTCCACACATTCGCATTTTGCCCAGTCGAAATGCCAATACTGAGTCTGAGCAGGTAGACGAGACAGCAGTTATAAGAAAGAAGTTTTTGGCTCAAAACTTTAGAGGACATTCATCTGATTCAACTGTTCAAAAATTGTTGTATGGAGATGTGGACAGATTAAATCCACTTTCAGAAGACTCGCCAGGTGAGGAAGTTTTATTTATTCATTTTGGAAAAAAAAAAAAAAGATGAAATTTTTATAAAAGGTGTTTTTTTTTAACTTGTATAGTGAACTTCTATTGAGTTTTTTTATACAACTTAGCTGGAAAAATTGTGTGCATATTTAATAGATTACAACGCATATACATTTCATTTTGCATTTTTAAAAAAGACATGAATTGTTTTATTGTTTGTATTTTTATAAAAATATTATTTTGGTTCACAGTATACTTTAATGTTGCCTTTATCATCCAAAATCTTTATTAATTTTTTTATATTTATAAATGACAGCAACAACATCGCTGATTCATCATATAAATTATAATTAGGTAGCTTTATTGAATCAATTATGCTGGAAGTATGAAATTAATCTTTTTAGCCATCATAATAATACACCCTTGATACCAAATCCAAATGTCTTTAATAATTTTATTGTTGAAATTGAAAGCTGTATTTTTTACATGTTTATATTTTGCCAGATGGTGCCATAGAACGAATCAGTTTTAAAGATGGTCCTTCTTATACAGCCGAGGGCTATCAATCGTCATTCCCAGAATTGGGTATGTTATCCTTAGCAAAGAACTTTTTTTGCCATTCTTTTTAAAGATAAACCTTAAATTTCAGATTTATTTGTAAAGGCTTGTATTCCATGATCTTGGCTTAGTAAATGAAAACATTTCAAAAGATAATAAATCAAAGCTACATTGTCTGAAGAGTCTGTAACAATAAAATGATTTTCTATGTATTAAGATAAATGATTGCTCTGCCTCTCATTGTATCTAGAGCGCTGTGGCGATTTAATTTCATTTCATTTTTCTCAACTGCTGATCTACTCACAGCCCAGCAGCTCACCCTGGATCCTATGTGTAACATCCGCGTACTGGACCTGGGTAAAGATTTGGTGGACGCCGTAGTCTCAGGCCAGGAAGAGGTTGAGGCTCACACGTCCACCCCATTGTCAGTTCTGCTGAGCTGTTCCTTGACCGCACCTATAAAAGCTCAGTAAGAAAATATTTTGTGATTTTTTTTTTTTTTTTTTGTTTGTTTTTTTAGCAAAGTTATTTAAACATAAGAATTTTTTAAGCGCAAGCCAATTTAGAGCTTCACTCTCCTACAAATATCTCTGTGACATTTTGTATCTATTATAATTAATGAATGTATAAAAGATATATCGAAATCTAGAAAGCATCAATTAATCATACAAATTATTGAAGTTATAAAAATGCTAAGTAAAGATTCTTTGAAGATATATATTAAAATTGAATGGACAAAATTCTGAACCGTAGAGAAATCCTAACCAGTGCTCGATTTAAGAAAAAACCAGTGCCGAGGATGAAAAAAAAATTCTGCTGAGCCGGGGATAAATGTCTATGATTTCATCTGCGGCTGGGAAAAATTAGCTAAAGCAGAGCCAGGGATGACAGGTCTCAGTGCTGGGGGGGCATCCCCCGGCGGTAAATCGAGCCCTGATCCTAACACACATCACTGTCTTCTGACTGAACTAATTTTTCTTTCTGATTACATTTAGCAGAGTTAGCTTTTGGGTGTAGACAGCTACCATTTTTTTTTGTTAAATTTCACAATTTATTCTGTTTGGAAGCCATTTAAAAAAATTAATTTGGATGTTTTTATTCCCCCCATAGAATTTCCTTGGTGAACTCTGCGGTAATTAACTATTTCACGACAGAGCTGAAAGTGGATAGCCATTTTGAGGCCATAAAAAGATACTTGTTCATGGCCGATGGTGATTTTGCTGAAATTCTGGCCAACATTTTATTTGAAAAGGTTAAAATAATTATATTTCCTTCTTTATTTTTAGTCATGACTGGTTTGTTTAAATTACTTACTAAAAGCTAGATGTACATGAATATGGAAAATTTAAGCATCACTATTCAATTCATCTTCAGTTATGTCCCTTGCATTAAGTTTTTTTTTCTTCATCTTCATTTTTAGTCTAGTATTTTTAACCAAATACGGTATTTTCATTGAAAATAAGTCTAGAAAATGATCTAATACAAGCATGTGCTGCCCCTCCCCCCCCAACCCCCACGCTTCATATTTTAAATATTTATGCATTATAATATTACAAATACTTTTTGATATGAAATTGGGCATGAAATGTGATGTTTTTTTTTTTTTTTTTTTTAATTCAATAACTTACAGCTGGTTACAAACCCACTACCTCAAGAGATCATCAATCCAGTGTTTTTAAATGGGGCACTGAACAAGGCCATCAGATCCTCCATCCATTCCGATGATGTCAACACCAAAAATCTTAGCTTTGTCCACAAAAGTCTTCCACCTGTACTTTTGCCCAATGGTAAGTTATGGCATGTGACACTTGGAATAAAGCCTCTGTGTACAGGTTGATTCGATTTTTTTCGCATTGCTCATCTATTTAGTTTTGCCCTATATTTCCTCCGTACATGCTCTTTTCATCAAACCTCTCTTCTGTCAGATTCTAGTATTGGGCATCTTAATGGGATTAACTGGTGTAGAATTGGTTTTTTTTTAAAAGTTTGACTCTTTGGAAAATTTTTTTTTTAAATCCTCCCATTGAATTGATGGTCTTTTACACCGATGAGAGATTTCAGACCCTAAACAATTTGTTTTGAGTAATTTACATTGTGACTCTTTTTTTTTTATTGTTTGTAAAGTAGACATCATCATCGTCGTTGTGTTTGGGCGAACTTCAGTGACACTATGGTGGATAAATCTGTCCATTCCTCTCTTTGTCTTGTCATTAGTTTCACTGCACTTTGACCTTTCCATTCTTTAACGTCGCTTAGTTTTCTCTAGGAGGCCCTCTCCCACAAGCTTCTGGCAGGGTTTCCTTTATTGTGGTATCTGCAATACATTAATACAGTACCACAATGGTTCTACAGTACATAAATACATTACAGTAATGGTGTTATTATATACGAATACTAGGGAGCGACCGATAATCGGATCGGTATCGGAACAATGTTGACACTATCGGTTAATATCGGATCGGCCGATTGTTGTAGGGAGCGACCGATAGTCGAACCAATATTGGCACTATGGGGTAACTATCAGACCGGCCGTTTTTTGGCTGCCAATACATTGTTTTTTTTTTCACAACAGAGTTGCAGAAAAAAAAAATCAGTAAATAACCCAATTCTATAACCAGATCAGACAAGATTTTAAAAAAAAGGAAAAAAAAACCCTTGCACAGAAATTGTCACGTCTACAAAAATTGCATCCGAGATATGACCTTGAAACAATAGGATTGGCATTTCTTAATTCTAATGTATGACCTTGAATGATACAATTAGTGAACATCTGTGTGTATTTTTTTTTTGGGATGGGAAGTTGGGGGGGGGGGGGTAAACAAGACACACGTGGGCGAAGTGTTACAAAATATGTGAACTTGGGTTGACATACGTCATACAGCACGAGAAAAACACGTGTTTGGCATTGTTGTTGCTTAAGGGGCTGTCCATTAATTACGTCAACAAAATAGGGGGGAGGGGGGGCAGAAAATTTTTGACAATTGTTGACCATGGGGAGGTCAAGAAAAGTTGACGTCAACAATGTTACTTTTTTTTAATGTAGTATAATTACTTAATAAATATGAAAATTAAGCAGCGTTTGTAGTTCTGTGTTACACACTCGCTTAACATTCAGTATTTTAATTAAACTAACTATATTCCTACTAATTTTGCCACATAAACATTTTGGAAGCCACCTTTTTTTGGGGGGGGGGGTAATCAAATGTTGACGTAATTTTATAGGGGGTTCTCTGGAAGTTTGACAAGTTGTTGACAAGGGGGAGGGGGGGAGGTCAAGAAAAGTTGACGTCAACAATGTTACTTTTTTTTAATGTAGTATAATTACTTAATAAATATGAAAATTAAGCAGCGTTTGTAGTTCTGTGTTACACACTCGCTTAACATTCAGTATTTTAATTAAACTAACTATATTCCTACTAATTTTGCCACATAAACATTTTGGAAGCCACCTTTTTTTGGGGGGGGGGGGGGGTAATCAAATGTTGACGTAATTTTATAGGGGGTTCTCTGGAAGTTTGACAAGTTGTTGACAAGGGGGAGGGGGGAGGTAAAAATCGCCAAAATTTGTTGACATAAATAATGGACAGCCCCTAAAAAGAAAATATCGGTATTGGTAAAAATGCTGGGGGAAAATATCGGTATCGGACTATCGGTAAAAGGCATATCGGTCGCTCTTTAATGAATACTAATACAGTACCATAATGGTTCTACAGTACATAAATACAATACAGTAATGGTATTATTATATACGAATACTAATACAATACCATAATGGTTCTACAATAAATGTTTTTTGTTTTTGTCTTTCATCAGATCTAAACTCCTTGCAGTGTTTACAGCTAAAATACTGTGTAAGTTATATTGATTAAAATGTTAAAATTGGTTAAATAATACCTTGATAAATACGGTCACAGCAAGATCTGTTTTATAATTTGTATATAACCCACAATATGTAAAAGTCTTTACGTCCGTACATAACGGTTGCTTACTTCTGCACAGATTGTGTCCACATTTATAAAATAAAATTTATCCCACTCAAATATTTTATATTTCAAACTTTTCTGCCTGAAAATTCCAAAACCTTGAAGAAATTTTTGCGTAATGTTAAGATAGCCATTGCTGTTTATTTGTAAAGGGGCTGTTCACATATTATATATTGTTTATTTGTCAAGGGGCTGTTCACATATTATATATTGTTCATTTGTAAAGGGGCTGTTCACATATTATATATTGTTTATTTGTAAAGGGGCTGTTCACATATTATATATTGCTTATTTGTAAAAAGGCTGTTCACATATTATAAATTGCCCAAAATTTACCATGTCCGCCCCTGGTTGTTGAAAATTTTTCTCATTGCAGAAAAAGGTTCCAAACAGTATCATAAATAAATATGAAAACACTGTAATATAATGAATGCATAATTAAAACGTTTGTTCCATTAAGTCAGATTGTGGTTATATTAATATGTCTATTGATTATAATTTAAATAATTGTTTTTTCCATTGAAAAAATATTTTGTCATTTTATCGCCAATACATTAGACAGAGCGGTCGCTAACACTTTTGGGGAGATGCCCTCCAGTAAATAGTTTGAGGGAACCCTTCATAACTAATAATTTTCCTTTTGTTAGGGCCCTTAAAGTCACTGTGAGCCCTGCACCCCCCACATAACATGGCCGCTTGTACTGGACATGTCTGAGCAAGAAGTATTCATCATAATCATATTAAATTTAAAGCCCATCTTTTTGTCAAACTAATCTCAAATTTGAATTGCACCATTATTCTTGAAAAATGAAAAAAATCCTGCTACTTTGAAATTTTCGGCCATGATAATCTTAAACACTGAGACCACCCCCCCTCCTTAGCTGACATTGCACTCATTGCAAAGTCATTTTAGCCCCGGGGCCCATGAATGTTGTCATTATCCCCTGCCACCTTGGGGAAAAGCTGCAGCCAGAAAGTCTTGGTCGACTGACAACCTATGCCCCTGACCCATATCCCTCCATATTTCACAACAAAATCGCTAAAAAAAAAATTATTTCGGACATGACAGGCCCTCAAGCTTTGATTCATGTCTGATGGGTGTTTGTATCCAAAAACAACGGGTGTCACTTTACGCATATATTTTCTCATTATATTATTTTTTTACAATTTAAAATGTAAATTCAACATTTTAATTTCTTCAAAGGAACTACAGTCTTAATGCCTGATTTTTCTGTAGAACTCAACATCATCAATATTATCAACAGTATCAATATCATCAACATCATCAACAGTATCAATATCATCAACATCATCAACAGTATCAATATCATCAACAGTATCAATATCATCAACATTATCAATATCATCAACAGTATCAATATCATCAACATTATCAACAGTATCAATATCATCAACATCATCAACATTATCAACATTATCAACATCATCAACAGTATCAATATCATCAACATTATCAACAGTATCAATATCATCAACAGTATCAATATCATCAACATTATCAACAGTATCAATATCATCAACAGTACCAATATCATCAACATTATCAACAGTATCAATATCATCAACATCATCAACAGTATCAATATCATCAACATTATCTACAGTATCAACATCATCAACAGTATCAATATCATCAACATTATCAACAGTATCAATATCATCAACAGTATCAACATCATCAACAGTATCAATATCATCAACATTATCAACAGTATCAATATCATCAAAATTATCAACAGTATCAACATCATCAACAGTATCGATATCATCAACATTATCAACAGTATCAATATCATCAACATTATCAACAGTATCAATATCATCATCATTATCAATATCAGTCCAATATACTTTTAATGAAAAAAAAATTGAAAACTGTTATTTCCTGTTATGCATATTACACACAATTCTCCAAAATATTGAACATGCTTGGTAAAATTTCCATCAGACGCAAGAATTTTAAGATTATTCATCGGATATCTAAATGTAAGAGTTCACATTTTGAGATAGGGCAAAATCACATTGCAGCTACAGTTAGGCTGTGTGTTAAATGAATTTAATGGAATGAATTAAAGGCAGCCATCCAAGATAGGCAACTCTGGAGGAATATGTCTGTTGATGTGTCCATTCGTTCCCCACAACGACCACATCGGTTAAAAGTATGATGATTATACGTGTATATAATTTTCTCCATTAGGTTAAATGGCCACTGACCATTGTCTTCACTGAGTCCAGCATGAGTAAATATTACAGCATCTTCAATTTTCTGCTGCAGATTAAAAGGGTGGTGTGGGTGCTGAAGGATGTTTGGCATCAGCTCAAAAGAGACGGTAAGTCTACAAGGGTGATACTTTTACATGTTGTCTTTTCGGCCCATATGGAGACTGTTGTATCATGACACTGTCTTAAATGAGACATGCCTGCCACAGTTTTGAATGACGATGCTGGTGTGTGCCTGAATAAATATGAAGGTGTACACAAAATGTTCATTGTCACTGAAACCGTTTTCAAATTTTTGTTAATTTTTTTTTCTACAATGTTTGATTCAATGTCATACTTTCAGCTGTAATACACAAGGCTGGTAGTTCTTCACAGTTCCGGCAACTTCAGCTATATCGGTAATATTTTAAAATTGATTTTTTTATAAGTGGGTAAGGTTTTAATCTGCCATTTTGAAAAGAAGCTTATTGTGCGCTGCCAGATTATTTAGATAATTAGACATACCCTTTTTATCAAACCCTGTTCTTAACTAGTATTTTTTATGACTCTTTGCTTTATATGTGAATTGGCAGTTTAAGATTCTCACTTTTAATAAGAATTAGAGAGTGAAATGTTGAAATATTGACCAGACAGACTCATAGCAATCACGGCATCACAATGAAATGTCATATTTTGTTTATTGTTTGTCCTGTAGGCAGGAGATGCAACATTTCGTCAAGATGATGCAAGGCTACATCACCAGCCAGGTCATCCACGTGTCCTGGCAAGAATTTCAGGCCGATCTGAGCCAGCCTATAAATGGCCTTGACCAGCTGTGTGCTCTGCATAAGCGCTATGTGAACAGGGCCCTGTTCAGGTCAGACACAAGCCATCGCACACGTAGCACAGAACACCTTTACACATTTTTAATTTTGTTTTTCAAACTTTGCTTCTAAACTTTGTGTAGTTACTGTAAATGCAACTTTGAAATTGTTAAGTCTAGTTAAGTGTGAGGGGCATATGTTAAGTCTAAGTGAGTGTGAGGGGCAATTGTTAAGTCTAAGTGAGTGTCCATCCAGCTTAATAATGACAAAGTGAAGGTGGCTGTAAATCGTACTGTGTCCCATAGAATGGTCAGAAGCTACAGAAACAGGTGTGCTCTTCTTCGTCTGCACTTCTTAATTCTGCTTCATCTACACTTCTGAATTCTGCTTTATCTGCACTTTTGAATTCTTCTTCATCTGCACTTCTTAATTCTGCTTCATCTGCACTTCTGATTTCTGGTTCATCTGCACTTTTGAATTCTGCTTCGTCTGCACTTCTGAACTGTGCTTTGTCTGCTCTTCTGGCTCTCATTGGTTCTTAAAGGAAATTATTTTTTTAACTTCAACTTATGAATGAAAAAAAATAGTTCCTGTTTCTGCTACATTCCTGACATGACCAGAGAAACGGTCTTTATGCAATTAAAAGTTTCTTGATGGACATTTTTATTAATGAAAGCGATATGTGGAATACATTTCAATGTGAAGTGGTATTTCCATGTTTCAACTTACCAAACCAAACTTTGTAGAAGTGGTAAGTTTGTAATGGGTTGTAGTCTGCATAGTCAGTTTACCTGCTGTAATGCCTCTTGGCTGTCACTGACCCTAATAAACAGTTGAAAAAAAATTTTTTTAAAAATAAACCAGTGTATGCTGTTGTCAGCTAGCAAGTTTGTCCAGGGTGGGGGGGGGGGGGCGAAAGAAAGGAAGACTGCTCTGAGTGGAGTCTATTGTGTCTCTGCAGTGACACGCCCTTTTGCTAACATTTACCCAGAACTCATGACATCTGCACATTCTGGTGTTGTTTTTTTTTACAAAGCAGTGTTTTTATCTCCCCCCCCCCCCCACAGGTGTCTTCTAGATGCTAAAGCTGTGAGAGTCTTGAACATCATCCAGGACATTTTCTGCCTCATTCTGAAGTTCAGGTCACAGCTGGTCAGTGCCCAGTGGCAACATGGCCCCGGACAGGAGGAAGTGACCCATGGCAATTTTCCTGGTCTGGTCACCACATACCAATCCTTCCAGGTGTACAGTTTTTTCTTGTTTAAAGGTAATAGACATGTACTTCACCTTGTCTTGGGCAATGTTCCCTCTAAGCTGAGCGCATGAGCGATCGCTCACACGTATTCAGCGCGATGCTCATACTACACGTACAATCGCTCACTCCGACAGATGACATCGCTTAAATCGCTCACAAATTTTGGCCTCAAACAAAAATGTCGCTTAGAGATCAAAATTTCTTGCTCACTTCATACCACACCTTAGAGGGGAACATTGGTCTTGGGTACTCTAAATTATAGCACCTAGATTGAACCTGTTTAAAATTGTTATTCATTGGGTTTTTTTTTTTTTTAATGTCTAGGTCTTTTCTGATTATCAATTGGTATTGACCGTGACAACAGAAACAGATGAACTCAACTTCATCTGACCCCCAATGACCTATGTGGGCTTTCTAAGGGGAAACTTTACTTTTTTTTTTTTTTTATAATAGGGAGTAAGATTGTTCTTTAGTTATTTCTTATCAGAGCCCCCACTTCCTATAAAACTGTTTACCCTAGCTACCACCACCTATTGCCAGATTTAGCACATGTTTTACCCTAGCAACCACCTATTGCCAGATTTAGCACATGTTTTACCCTAGCAACCACCTATTGCCAGATTTAGCACATGTTTTTTTTTTTACACACATTGTGCCACAGTGTACATAATATTTTTATGTTTCAGTTGTCAGTCGCCTGTCAGAGAAAGGCTACCAGCCCCACCTCCAGGAGCTGCTGCTCCAGCTCAACTTCAACGGATACTACACACAGGAAAGGGACTGAACTCTGGGTTCTTCCTACATGCCATTATGAAACAATTGTTGGATTAGAAATGAGATACCAGTTTGGTATATGTAGAAATGATAGAATAATAATGATCTCAATAACAGATGATACACGGCTTGATATCCCTGTGTGGACAAATTGGCTGATTTCGATGTATACCAGAGTAATTTCGACAAAAATATGTTAAATACAATACAATGTTTATTTATTTATATCCATAAAATGTATTTATTTAATCTTTAGTGGAATGTACATAAATTGTCACCTTATACAAAATACTAACCAAAAAAAAATATTTTTTTTTTAACAAAACAAAATTTTTGAACACCTTCTGATTGTGGCATGAAATTAAGTTTTGAGTGACTGGAAGAATGAAATGTCGAATTTTCTACTAGTGCATAGATTGACCATTTACTTTCTGTTTTGCGACTTACATGTGTGACCAAAAAAAATGAATAAATAAATAAAAATATTCAAAAATGAATAGGTCAAAGCCATCAATAGGCCAGGAATTTTTTTTGGCATTGTTAAACTTTTCTTTTTTTCAACTAGTTTAGGATAAGAAAAAGTGTCAGGCCAGCCATGTGTTGTATATTTTTTGTTTATTTACATATTTACTTACAGGCTATTTTTTTGTAATGAATCTTTAAAATATTCCCAACATAATATATTTATATATGTCAGTTTATCAAATGTACACAATGTTTGTTTACTTATATATTTGTAAAAAAAAAAATACAAAAAAAAAACAAATTTGTACAGTTTGGGATTGTTCACTTGTCATGAGACGCCTTTTTTTTGGGGGGGGGGGGGGTGGCGCTAAACTGACACTCGATGATAAGGAATGGTTATGATGATGGGGAGGGGGGTTCCAAAAGACATGTAGTGTTACATGATAAGTGAATGGGCCCTTTTTACGATTGTTTTTTTTTTTTATTGTTTCATTTTTCTGTTACTTATAAATTTTTTTTTTAAATATCTTACATCTGAAAAGAAATAAACATACGAATATTAATACATCATGTGGGTTTCTTAATACAACTTTTTGTTTGTTCAGTTTCGTTTTTTTTTTATAGTGACACTTTTGAACATGTCCAAATACAGTTAAATTATTATGACCAAAAGTTCATTGTCAAACCTAACTCTTCCTTCATTTGATTTAAATATCTCTATTCAGAAAACTTTTTTTTTACTATTCATTCTAGAAGTTCTACTGTCCTACATGTGTCACGTGAATAAGATCATCTAAGTGATAGATATCTATCTCTGGTTAGGGTAACCCTGCGTTAATGAACATCATTTAAAATAACTGTTTTTCACATTCTGAACGGGGCACTGAATTCTAGAGGGGGGGGGGGGGGAATTTGATGATGCAGAAAAAAAATGTGTTTAAAAAGGAAATGAAGCAACCACAAAAACAGTTGTGTCATGGTTGATGCCGTTGCAACTGGCCGTGAATGCCTTCTGGATTCCAACGGACATGGGCAGGCAACGTGTCACTCAATGTTCACCTGTCGTCCATTATTCCCCTTTCACCTGGTACATTTTTTTTTATCTTGCAAGAGGAAGAAAAAAAAATGGGTGGTGGAGCAGGACAACTCTGTGAGGAACTCGACGCTCGTCTAGTGGTTAGTGCCACACATTATCTCCCTTCGTTTTTTTTTCCACGTCTGCTAGACATCTCGGATAATCTCCCCTTAGACATAATGGCGTCCTTGTCGGTGCATATGTTTCAATATTGTCAGCATAAATTGTTGTTAAAAATACATTAAATTTGAATCTTGACACAAACGCCTATCTGCAAATAAACAAATTCGCTTTTGATCTCATACGTGTTGATATTCACTGTGTTGTTTATTTATTTTAAAATAACCTTTAACATAACAAACAAACTGCCGAAATAAAATAGAACAAAAAAAATTGAATAATAATCATTCCTATTTATTCTACTTAGTACTTATAATATGTTTGTCTTAACTCCCCTTGGTGAATTTTTGATGGTATATGCCATACGATTTAGATACATCTTCGATGAGGTTAAGCCAAGACCATAGTATTCACAGCTGGCGTTGGTGACGGATGTGGTCGGCACATATCACCCTGCACACTCTACCGCACTGGGTAGGCACACGACACCCGCCTCCCCCTCTGTCCATGGTTGCATGAAAAGCCCTTGCCTTGCCATACACTGGCCGATCGGAAGTTAACACACCCTGCTGGTCTGGTCAGTCTGGGAAATGCTAAAAAACCATTTTTCTTCATGCTATGCAGGAAGATGTAGTCGGCACACTCACCCCGCCAATATGTCTACAGAATGTCAAGAAAATGTCAACATTTCAGATTAAGTCCATCTAGCTTTAAAACAAGAGCCTCAAATGTATATTGGGAAGTAATGGGGGCTTGGTGTAACACGGTCCAATAGTCTGTCTACAGAAACTAGTAAACCTACGTCATCTAGCCCCCAATGGAGTTTAGAGGCTACACAGGGAAATCGCTACTCAATATATAATACTAGTTGCAAGTACCCGGCTTTGCCCGGGTTTAAAATAAGGTTTTCTGTTTACCTTCTGTTTTCTCCCTACCCCCTCTCTCCCTTCCTCTCTCTCTCCCCCCTCCCCCTCCCTCCCCCCCTCTCTCCCTTTCCCTCCCTCCCTCTTCTCTCTCCCTCTCTCCCATCTCTCTCCGTCCCTCTCCCATCTCCCTCTCTCCCCTCTCCACCTCCTTCTCTCCCCCGTCCATCCTCCTCCCTCCTCCTTCCCTCTCTCTCCCTCCCTGCCCCTCTTTCTCTTTATCTCTTCCTCCCATTTCTCCCATCCTCTCCCTCTCTCCTTCCCTCCCCCCTCTCTCCCTTCCTCTCTCTCCCTCCCTCCCCCTCTCTCCCTTTCCCTCCCTCCCTTTCTCTCTCCCTCCCTCTCTCCCATCTCTCTCCGTCCCTCTCCCATCTCCCTCTCTCCCCTCTCCCCCTCCTTCTCTCCCCCGTCCATCCCTCCTCCCTCCTCCTTCCCTCTCTCTCCCTCCCTGCCCCCCCTCTTTCTCTCTATCTCTTCCTCCCATTTCTCCCATCTCTCTCCCCCTCTCTCCTTCTCTCCCTCTCTCTCCTCCCCTCTCTCTCCCCTCCTTTCTCCCCCCTCCCCCTTTCCACCTCTCTCTCCCTCTCCCCCTGCTCCCTCTCCCATCTCCCTCTCTCCCCCTCCCTTTTCTGTCCCCTGTCCATCCCCCCCTCCCTCCTGTCCCCCTCCCTCCCTCCCGCCTACCCTCCTTTGCTCTCTCTCCCCCCCCCCTGCCCCCCTCTCTCTCTCTTTATCTCTCTCTCTCTCCCTCCCTCCCTCCTCTCTCTCTCTCTCTCTCTCTATATATATATATATATATATATATATATATATATATATATATACTTATTATTATGGCTTCACACTTCTTCTAAAATCCTTCTTCATTCCTTTACCTTCCTCAAACTGTACAAATCAGAGAGCATGAAAAAACAACAATTTTTGCATCACAAAGGCACAATACAGCACCAGCGCGCAAGTCCTATTCGATCATCGGGAAATGACGTCACAGAGGAATTTTATTTATGGCGCCGTCGAGTTACTTTAATATAGTAAAATACTAAAATAAAAAAAAATTAATTACAATTAATCGAGATGAAACGAAACCTGTCCTATAACCTTCCCCATGTAATTATGTGTATGTGTAACAAATTTCACGTTATTTGTTTGTCTGGATCTTGAGTTATAAGGGAACAGACAGACAGACAGACAACAAAATGCGTCTTATAAGTATAAATAAATAAGGGAGAGAGAGAGGAAGGGAGAGAGGGGGTAGGGAGAAAACAGAAGGTAAACAGAAAACCTTATTTTAAACCCGGGCAAAGCCGGGTACTTGCAACTAGTAGAGATATATAAAAGCGATTTGGGCTCTGCGTTAAATCGAAAGAAAAGAATTAATACAACAGTATTCCAGTTTAAAATACAATCATGAAAAAATCGGATCGAGACCAAAAATAACCTTGCGGCCTAGCCTACCGATCAAGCCTAAGGGGATTTAACTCTATACAAAGGTTTTGCAGGGTACATCTAGTTAGATATATTTTTATAATGATCTCAAAGTTAGCGATGAGGAAGACAATAAAATATAATTTTAAAAAAAAAACGGAATTTGTTAAATTTTCAATGTAAATCGCAACCAAAAGAGTAAATACAAAAAAAAAAAAAATAATAACAACAATATAATTAATTAGGAAAGGGGAGGGGGGAGGGGTGGCCGTGCTGACCTTAGGTCGATGCGTCGAGCATTTGTCATTGGGGAAGGGGGGGGCTTTTGTGCTGGAAAATAGATTAAAAACCAGCGAATAGATGTAGTTTTACTTATAGATACATTTTATGAGAGATTATAGGCTTTGTAAAATTTAAATGGCATACAATTATTAATCAAGTTAATTAAGTTGTTAATGTTAAGGCAACGCGCTGCTGTTTTGAACAACCGGGTAGCTACCGGTACCGTTATATGTTGGTAAAAAAAAATCATGCAGTGCCGAACCTAGGGATTTGGGGGCCCTGGGGGCTTGGCCTCTTTGGGGGCCCCTGCATTTTGATGTTCGACATCACGACATGAGATGATGTACGTAATATATAATGTAAAAAAAACATTTTGGGAGCCTTTCGAATTCGGACCCCCATCCCCACACCCTAGGTACGCCTCTGAAAAAATGTGGAGTGTACATTGTACTTCATTTTTACCTTGTAATGCATGAGCTGCCCACAAACAGTGGGACACAGAATGACTTAAGGTCAACCCTACTATTCCAAACAATATTTTATTAGTGGAACACCAGCTAATAAATGATTCCGGATGTACTTATAAAAAAAACCCACAAAGAGCGACTACTGGGTCATGTTCAACTTTGGTTTTGTAACTCCGTAATCAACATTTGCAAAAGTAATTATCTCCTCTTTGAAAGGGGGGTAAAAAGTATTAATGTCTTCACGGTAATTTACGATTATTTAAAGACTGTCTTTGAGTCAGGATTTTTCTGGAGAGACCCAAAAAAAAAAAACAGCTAGCTACATTGGTCCGGCCAGAAAGCCGTTGATCATACTTTGTATATTCCTTCACTTCTTTCGCATTTTTATTTATTTATATTCAGCTATTTAACGATCGTATTTTTCTCGGTTTCCTCCCTTTAAACATAGACTCGATTCTTTGTCCTGCTGACGTTTATAGCCAGTGGAATGACAAAGAGCGAGCACTCTTGGTCCGAGTAGGATAGAAACTGGGGGTGTCGCCAAGTGCTGCTGAAAGGAATAATGTTCCGTACACGTCGGAGATGAGAGTTTAACGACTAAGCCATACGTCATCGCTCTGTTGTCTATTCGCGAGGAAGAGGGATAGGTTCACCCAGAGTTATCCATTTGAGTCCACCCTGTTTACTTAGACAAATTTCATGCATCATATATGCCGCTTTTCTGAGTCACAGAGGTATTTGTAAGCTACCCGACCCCCCCCCCTTCCTACCCCCCCCTCCCAGCCCCTAAATTGAAAAATACATTCGGAGAGATAGAAGACGATCATTTAAAGCTTTTTTTTTAGCCAACGACATATGAAGCATTATTTGATTTCGGTACACGCAGTCAGGGCGTTCTTATCCTACTAGCACAAGAGTCGGTAACATAAGGCCTTTAAAATCGCAACTGCGTGGAGTTGGGTGGGGTGGGGGGGGGGCGCAGTGGAGGTATTACGAATACAGTTAAATGCGCGGTTCCAAAAGCGAGCGTTAAATGCGGGGGCCTACAGATGTAACTGACTTTTGGACCTGTTTTAATTTAGTTAGAAGGCTTAAATTTGGAACAAGTTGTAGATTTTTTTTATGAAAATGCGCGGTTCGAATACTTTCGATTCCAATCGTTGGCATCTTGTTAAAATCGTTGGGTTGAACTAAATATGCCTTTGCAATTATTACCTTATAAATAGCAATACATAAGTACAAAAAAAATTACATATCAACATGTTCACCCAAGCTTATATTTTTTAGTAAAGATAATTTATACAAAAATGTTTACGATATAATGAACTGTTGTTATGTTTTTTGTTTTTTTACTTTTTTTTTTTTAAATTTAAATAAAAGCTTATATAGGCCTATACAAAAAATTATGGTGGATTTTATCTATTCGACGTTTTTGGGAAAATTTAAAATTGATTATCGCCAAGTTCTATAAACGAAATCGATTTGAAATTTTGAAGTACGGCTCCTTAGAGAGCCTTATGCTAAATGAAACGTTAGTACGGCTCCTTAGAGAACCTTATGCTAAATGAAACGTTAGTACGGCTCCTTAAAGAGCCTTATGCTAAATGAAACGTTAGTACGGCTCCTTAGAGAGCCTTATGCTAAATGAAACGTTAGTACGGCTCCTTAGAGAGCCTTATGCTAAATGAAACGTTAGTACGGCTCCTTAGAGAGCCTTATGCTAAATGAAACATTAGAATGCGCACCTCATTCACATCGTGCATGGTCAACGGCCATCCCATCTGGCGCGCTGTAAGGTTTGATTTTATGTGTTTTTTTTTTTGTTTAACCAATATACGACTGGCATACAGCAAAGGTATATGACGTCACCCTCAGCAATGGCCACCGCTGGGTGGCATTTTTCTACATCAGAAGTGGAAGCTGATTATCGCCGCCAAGGGTAGTAGCGCGTTGGTTTACACAACAACAACAACAACAACAATAATAAGCTATGAGCTTCCACCAACTTTGTATGGATCAGAAGCCTGACCAATTCACAGCGATACATCCGGAAACCCAGCCGTGTTTCCCCCCCCCCCCTCTTTATTTGCTTGGGGGAGGGTGGGGTTGAGTAGAGAGCTCCATCTCGCGGAGATCTCCTACCGTATAGATATGCGGAAATTCTCGGGAATCTCCGGGCACGACAAACATTTCCCTCGGTGAGAGAATGGAATTCTCTTTGATCTGACCGTTGGGTTCTTTTTTTTTTAAAGTGCAGCGATAGTCTCCCTCCCCCCCCCCCGCTACCCCCCCTCCCACACCAGAAAGAGACATATACCTTCTATATAAAGTGTGTGTTTGTGTGTGTTTGTGTGTGTGTTTGTGTGTGTGTGTGTGTTTGTGTGTGTGTGTGTGCGTTTATCTATCTAAATGTGTTTAAATGTGAGGGCAGATACATTTTAGTCAAGTCTGGAGGGGGGGGAGATTCACGAACCAGACATATGCCAGGGGCCCCAGTTATCTTGTATCCAGTTGGGTACAATAATCTGTTATTGTGGGTGTGGTCAGAGGGCCCCCGGTTGGTGGTGACAGTCAGGGGGGCCCAAGAATGTATTGCGGCCGCACAATCCGAGTACCTTTCCTACGTCATTGGGTTTAGAATGTCTGTTTCTCATTCTAATAATAACACACGTTGAAAACCTTAAGGTCATCTGTCGTTAGTTTAAATGGGATCACAGTTGAACGCAGATAGAGTCCAAAACATGACGTATGTTAGTTTAAATGGGGTCACAGTTGAACGCAGATACAGTCCAAAACACGACGTATGTTAGTTTAAATGGGATCACTGTTGAACGCAGATAGAGTCCAAAACATGACGTATCTAATCGAAGCCCTGACTGTAAAAAGCCCTCTGCGTAGTATAGGATTGTTTAGACACATCGTTACTGCGTAATGTGTCACGCGATTCATGGCGTAAATAGATTTATAGATGGATAAATGAATAACTAGTTGATAGACAGACTTGCAGACTGACGGACAGATAGAGGGATAGATTTATAGATAGATAAATAACTAGTTGATAGATAGACATGCAGACAGGCGGACAGACATGCAGATAGAGGGATAGATTATAGATAGATAAATAGCTAGTTGATAGACAGACTTGCAGACAGATGGATAGACAGACATATAGAGGGATAGATTTATAGATAGATATTTAGATAATACATACATAGATAGATAATGTGATACTTAGACATGCGAATGTGTTGAGCTATGCCTGGGTGAGGCCTATACCAACATGTTAGGCCTTCTGTAATCAAAGGCCGCCTTAACACAGCGTTTAAATACGTGGGTGGGCCCTAGGGCGAGTGACAAATGCGAAGCCCTAAAGACGTAACTGTAGGGTATCATGTCAAAAAGCCTCTATCGCGGACCCCCACCCTTACAGGCCGCAACTAACTGCTGTGAAGTTCTGAACAACCGCTAAAATTTTCACCAACAAATATCAGAGCCGTGTGTAGCCCCGTCTGTCATGAATATCTGGTAATCTTATATTAATATCATGTACTGTATTTCACCGAATCTCAGTTTGAATCTATTATACTGAATCTTTTTTTTTCTTTTAGATTGAATGATGGTCTTTGCTTCACTGACCCTAACAAAAACACTTTCATAAACGGATTTCGTACATTGTGACTATTTACATTTGAGGCGTATATTTATAAACTGATAATTTACCATTCACATTCATATACCCATTATTTACGATTCCCATTTGTAAGTTAATTATTTACAACTCACATTTATAAACGATTATTTACAACATAGATTGACAAATTGACTATTTACCACAGCCATTCAAAAAAGGATTATTTAGAACCCACAATTATAAAGTGATTATTTATAGATCATAAATACTAAGAGAATAATTAGAACATCACATTAATTGAATTACACATTATTAACATAATTAACATTATTAAACAAATTGCAACGTAAATGTATTTAGACAAAATGCTGAAGTTGTCTGTTTAAAAAATACAGCAGAGGCAATATAATACTTATGTTTGGTAACACGTATTTGGCCTTCACTTTGATTAATGTCAAACCCACACTGGTAAATATGTGCTCTAGTGTATAACAGTACAGAATCATACATAAACTGTAATAACACAGATATATATTGATTGTAGCCGTTATATATTGATTGTAGCCGTTATATATTGATTGTAGCCGTTATATATTGATTGTAGCCGTTATATATTGATTGTAGCCGTTATATATTGATTGTAGCCGTATTAAAATAAAAGAAGAGAGAAAAAATAAGCCCGCCCCCCACACACACACATACAGTATCATAAAAATTGTATTTATAAATGAAAACACAGAAAACTTGAATTAATTATTAACACCAGACAGTTTCCCCGCGCTTGCTGTGGTATTAAATGCTACATGGAGGTCCAGAACCAGAGACGGACTAAGGTCGGTTGTGGCCCCGAGATCAGAAGACGTTATTGTGCCACTTAAATAAAAGTGACTATAAACTTGTATAAATTTCGTACAAACTTGGGGTTTCTGGGGCCCTTCGAATTTTTTTTGGAGCCTCAATCACGTGACTCTATGCGTCTGCCGTTAAATCCACCTCTCTGGTCTGAACTTGCCAACTTCTAAGCCAACAATCCAATGACCCGATCTTCTAATAAATATCCGAGCTCTCCAGACGACAACTCCATGTTTGTTTTTTTTAAAAACATGTATTAAACAGCACATCTTACTGATTTATTTTTTTAGCGTAACGAGAAATACATAATCTACAATTATAATCAACAGACTGAATTAGATATTAGATTAAATTAGATTGATTTGGGCACAAAAAAAACATCTAAAAATGAATAGCTCAATTATTTTGCAATCATAATCATCATATTGAAAGCTAGACAAAATATAGCGATCGTGCAATAATTAGCAGACGGGAGGGAGGGAGGGAGGAAGAAGTGTTCTGTTTTCACGTCTGCTCAGGTCCAAGCAAAGTGCATCAACTCGCAGAAGTAAACCATTTTTGTCAAACTTGGAGATGAGGAGGGCAGTGTATCAGCCCGTCATGACTGTATTATTTTATTTGATGATGGAGGGAAAATGGGGGGGGGGAGGAAGAGGGTAAGGTGTAGGACGCCCCTGGAGTGTCAAGAAATGCCCCGAGAGACGCGAAGGCTTTAGGCAGAACGAATGGGGAGATAACCCTGTCTCGGTGGACCAGCAAACCGCGAACACAAAAAAAATTCCCTTTCGTTTAGAGGGCGGGGCGAAGGTTTCCTCGGCTCCAGCGAGATTTATAGATGGTAAGTCAGCAGACGTGAGTCCGGTCCAATGGAAAATGAGAAAAAAAAAAGAGAGACATTGGTGTAAAGCGCGTGCTTTTTACATGGCCACGCCCATATTCCTTTGTTTCAAGCTTGTACATTCTTTAGGGAAGTAGAAGAAGCCACAATATAGGCTGTATCTTTTTACACTGTAAAGAAATAGTTATGAACAATTATAGTGGGTGTTTTTTTTCCCTCTCATAAATCGGTGATGGAGGGCGGAGAAAAAAGATCATTGGGGGGGGGGTTAGGGTGGAAAAAAAGGGGTGGGGTACGTACTATCTTTAAAGACAGTTGGTAGATCAAAAGGCAAACAAAAAAAAAAGGTTTTAAGGATGCAGGGATGAAGATTGGATACGGTTGAATTAAAGAAGCGAGAATGAGGCGGGAACGTGAGCGGTAAGACGTTGAATAAAAAAAGAGAAACTCAACTCACACACGTATAGGAAGGTAAGGGGGTGGGTTGGGTAGAGAGGGGTTAATGTTAAAAGAGTCGGTCACGTCCCGTGGAAGTCAATTTGCCATGGATGGAGTGTTAGACGGGGAAGTGAACCTATCAGCTTAACCCAGTCACGCTCAGAGCAGGCAACCAGGATTCATACACAGCGCGTTCAAAACTTTTTTTTTTTTTAAATTTTGTTTTTGTTTTGTTGCAAGTGATTTTTCATAGGAAACGTCATGGCAGACGACAAGAGAGGATAATTTCTAATAATTGTGTATTTTTGTGTTTGAATATATCTAAATATATACGGTACATACATACGTATGTATTTCTATAATTATTTTTTTTTTAATTACTGGATCTCTTTTGCGAATGCCATGAAAGCCTTTCACGTCTGCTTGACGTCTGCTTCATTTATTTTGTTGAAAATAGTTCAGAAAGTCCACCCTTAAAATTTCTTTATTCCTTTAGTTTACCAAATAATAATAATAGTGATATCTTTAGATGATCAAGATTTCCCCCTTCATCAATGAGATATCTTTTTTCTACCATTTATAATGTATAACCAACTTACAATAAATATAATACTAATTTATCATTTAAATCCACCAGTAATATTGTCTGAGTTGAACTATTATACAATTTTTATTTCATAAAACGTTTTCTTCAAAGAGCGTGTGCTGCGTAACTAAAAATAAACTACATCTACAGCAATAGGTCATTATTTGTTTCATTTCTCGGTTTCTCATATTTTAATTTGATATTTTTCTTTTCCCCACTCTTTTATTCCATTTCGTTGAACTTCTGCGTTTGTTGTGTGACGAAATCCTTGAAGTCTACCGATTGTTACATTTCGTTAAACGGAAATATTTTGTTTTATTTTAACGAAAATACAAATAGTTATAAATGAGAAAACAGATATTTCGGCTAAATTAATTTTAATTACTGTAAGCAGTTCATTAGTAAATATGTTTTTTTTTTTTAAATAATTTGCCAAACATTTTTGTATAGTAGATACGGTTGGATTCAACTACACAACTGATTAGCAAATGATTCGGGAGTTTTACGCATGTTTAAGAAAAAAAAAATCAAGAAATCAGCAGAAAAAAAAATGAAAACGAAACACCGTGATAACAAAAAAATAAAAATAATAATTTAAAAATATGAGCAACTAAATGCATCAAATAAAATTTAACGTGATCGTAATTTTTTTTTAAATGTTAGTTTTCATTCATGATAATAATATTTAAACAACTTTTGAAATAATAAATGATTAAATGCATGACAACTGATCTGAAAAACTTGACATTACATTCATTTCTTTTTACGGTTTTCTTATTTCAGGCTCAATAAAACAAAAAAAAAATATTGTGATACATTTTGTAAATTTCAGGCATGCCGTCTGTTATATAATTGGATAAACACAAATGTGAGTTCCAGCATGGCCGGATTTGTTATATTAGTGTAAAACGGTCAGTGAGTTAGTTAATTGTGATTCTAACAGAGTAGACGGTCAGTTAGTTACTTGTGATTCCAACAGAGTAGACGGTCAGTTAATTACTTGTGATTCCAACAGAGAAAAAAGGAATACTTTCCCGATACTCAGAGAGCAACAAGACACTCACAGACGGACTGGTCAGATCCTTTTGCTAGGATATTATCTGATCCCAAGCCCCTTAAACCTTCCACGGCTGACCACAAAACATCAACCCTGGACACCTTAACCCTTCACGCGGGTCTGCCGCTGGACTTTGGTCACTCCGCTGTCATGGGTGAGTACATTGACATATGATGATTTTATTTTTAAACCATGACATGACAAGTGTAGCTCTTATTTTGTTTTGTAAAAGTTTTATTAAGTGAAAATGAGGCCAAACATAAATAAATATCCGTAGGAAATATCGACTTTCATTTTATCTCCCGTTGTGCCTCCATGGCCATTGTACTATTGGGGATGAAAGAAGGGCACCATAAAAACCATCCAATTAGTGTTTTATAGGATCTAAGAAATTTCATCTCATCCTTACAGGGACTTCACACACACACTTTCTTTTATTCTAGTATAAACTTACTTGACCATGTATAACGCACCTAATCATACCGTAAAGACACACTTACATACTTCATCAAACAGTGTCATGACAATGACTTAGAAAAATTACACATTTGACATAAATAGTTACAATTGTGGTAACATAATCATGAATCGACAATGAACACATTGGTAATTATTATACGTTTATGAGGATAACATAATTGGTGAAGATTTATCGGGACAAAATATTTAAAAATGTTGAGGCGCAAGAGCCCAGACAGCATGGTCGCTGTAAAGGGGTGGAGTTCAAACACAATATGTCAGGTTCCGTTGCCGTTAAAGGCCCCGTCATGTTACAGTAATTTGCTATAAAATGACTTACTAATAGGTGGGGGGGGGCGCTAAAAAAAAGGTATTGTGCCCCGGGCGCGAGTTAAGCTCGCTAGGCCACTGACTGTTACAGTACAGATAGTCATTGATGCGTAGTAGAATCGGCTACAGGATGTTCTGTGCTTAGCAGACAAATTTAACCGGTCTCGGAGCGATTGACTTCAACCCCCTGTAGGAAATAATTTAGACTATGGAATCTGTCATTCAAATTATTTTTATCGAGTTAGATTTTATTTGTACTCGATGACGTATTGCACGTGCAGCAAAGTTGCAAAGCATCCGGTTTTATTTCAGATATATATTTTAATCATATGTCTGACTTAATATGTAATGAATTGAAACAATTAACAAATAGGATTTTTTTTAAAGCAATTCAATAATTGCAAGCGTAAAGAATAATACATTAAAAAAATATTAAAATTGTGTTTTTTTTATTATTTATGAAGGTAGCCATATCATTGCATATAATTTTGAAAGAATTAAACTTGCTAGTATTTTTACAAGATATACAGTCGATTCCGCTTAATTGGGACACATCGGGACCGAGGCTTTTTGTCCCAATTAAGCGGCTGTCCCAATTAAACATACAAATTTACAATTGGCTTCTTGGTTTGGTTTCTTTGAGATTTGTCCCAAATAAGCGGTGTCCCAATTAAGCGGAATCCACTATATATGATATCATTTAAATAATTTAGAAAGCTTGTGTTCAATCTGAAAAAAAAAACAAGTTGCGCTATTTCGCGCATTTCTGCAAGGCTTCGTAATTATTTTTGCTGAGGCGTACCTAGGGTGAGGGGGAGGATGTGCCCCGATTCGAAAGTCCCACCGGGCCCCAGCTTGAGGGGGGGGCCTCAAACAATTTTTTTACATTAAATATTAAGTGCATTATTTCATGCCAGGGTGATGAATGTCAAAATGCAGGGGCCCCCGAAAGAGGCCAACCCCCCCCGGCCCTAAAATCCCTAGGTTCGGCACTGTATTTTTGACATGATAATTTCAAAGCATTTTCCCCCAATCATAGACATTACTAAATAAAAATTCACTCTACAAAATGTTCATTTTACCGATGCTATACTAGTCTAATATCTATGTATTCCCGTATGAATTTTACATGAATTTCGTCCTACTAACAACATTTCTAAAAAAAAAATGTAATTAACGTCTTATTTTAAAAAAGATTTTAACTTATGGATGCAAATGTGTTATAATCGTGTTTTGTCATGTAGAATTACACGTCTGCTGAATTTGAAGCTTCTCAAAATTTGAGTTGCATAACTTAAGGACACACACACAAACACACAGCCACAAACCCACAGAAAAAGAAACTAATTAAAAACTTAAAAAATATTGTATAGTCCCACCACAGTCAATATATCACGATCAAATGTGTGTGTGTGTGGGGGGGGGGTTGGGACAGAGATAATTAACAGATTGAAGAAAAAATAATTGGGTCGTCTAGAGCAGTGGTACCCAACCCCCGGGCCGCGGACCGGTACCGGTCCGTGGAACGAATGTTACTGGGCCGCCCAAGAAACATTAAATTATTTCCTTTTTATTTATTTCTCTTGTGATTGTGCGACTTCCATGGGCGAGAAGTAATCAACGCCCCCCCCCCCCCTTTTTCCAGTGAGCCGCAGTGAAATTAACAAACGCTGACCGGTCCGTGGCGAGAAAAAGGTTGGGGACCACAGATTTAGAGCAACAGTAAACTCACCGAAGAGCCGCAGACGTCTGTAAAAACCGCATTCGGTAACCATTGGAAACCAATGGCCTATAGGAATTAATATGAGCTAAAAATAGTAGCAATGCTATTCTTTTGTCATTTAAAACTTAAGAGAGGTTCTGCTCATAAACCACTAAGTTTCATTCTCACACTTTACTCAATTATAAGTTTTATTTCTTCACCAAATCAATAAATCTTATTCTCAATATCACCTTGTCTATATCTGTCTTCATGTAGGCCTATGTGCTGCATTAGACTAATCCTTATCTATATCAGTCTTCATGTATGTGTGTTGCATTAAACTAATCCTTGTCTATAACAGTCTTCATGTAGGCCTATGTGCTTGCATTAGACTAATCCTTGTCTATATCTGTCTTCATGTATGTGTGTTGCATTAATCAAAATTTCATCAAATATTTCAAAGATTATTTTCAATAACCGTTTTCTCTAGCTGACTTAAATTGCTTTCAATTATTTTCAATCGTGCGCTCAATAGTTATATATACACCTAGGAAATTATTAGAATGATAGTATATGCAAATAACTAAGTGTAGTATCCGTCAGAAGCGCTGAGTGTTAATTTCACTGGCCGGCTGAGAAAAAAACTACACAAAGAGATTTTTGGTCTTGAGTCGAAACAAGACAAAAACAATCAGGTAGGCGAGAAGAATTATGGCGAACATAAACCCCATAGCGGCACTGGCAGACCCTTTAGTCTGGACACAGAAATGTTTGTGTCTGCGGTCTGTTATAGAATGACGGCACTGGTATAGTAGGCAATCAAAACTGGATCTCCCCTGGCCAGCTTTAGCCACAGCACTAAGAAAGGGGGGGGGGAGGTGGATCACCGCTTTTGCGTGTCACAGTAAGGGGGAGATTATTCACTTAAACTCTGTACAGAGTTTAGAAGCATATTGAGAAATGTTTACAATAATTACTTGATTTTAATTTCGGGACGATTGTAAATCGGATTAAGTATCTAATATAATAATAATAGCGATCTCGGTTCTGCGTTAAATCGAAAGTAAAGAATTAATACAACACTATTCCAGTTTAAAATACAAACATGAAAAAAAATTGGATCTGCCCGAAACCAAAAGACTAAGGGGATATAACTCTATGCGAAGGTTTAAGCAGGGTAAAGCTAGTACATGACAATGTAAGCCCAATGGTGATTATACAATTTTTGTGGTAACATAATCATGCATTGCTGATTCAACACATTGGTGATTATTATGCGTTAATGAGGATAACATAATTAGAAAAGATTTATGGGGGCAAAATATTTAACGCGTGGAGGCACAAGAGCCCAGACAGCAGGGCCGATAAGAATATTAAACACTGTAACAAGGAGGTCGTTTAACATGCTGTTGTTATCTTATGCATCAACTACAAAAAAATATTCCATTCGTGAATAGAGAATCCTGCTTCGCGGAAATTCACCCGTCGCGGTAGCATTACGTCATGAATGGTGTGATATTTTGTTATAAGATTACGTTGCTATGTATTCGTTGTGTAAGTAGACATCGGCGGTAAGCCACATTACACACACACTTCATAAACTGAATAACTCCCTAACCTAACTCAGTGAAGGTGGGTATGGATCAATTTATTATGGAGTTGAATTCTGCCGTTACCCACCTGAAATTCGTCTGCTACCAATCAATGGGCCGCGAACCTACACTTTAAGAACCACTGCTACATAGCTAACAAACACATGTATAGCTAGACACACAGAATACAGGCAAAGAAACAGACAGATGCAACGGAAGGGGAAAAAAAATAAGAAATGATGATTTATATAGAAATGGTGATTTATATAGAAATGATAATTTATTTAAAAATGATGATTTATATAGAAATGGTGATGTAAAGATGTATGTTAATCAAAACTACCATATTTTTCTACCGCCTGCAATTAATATTCATAACATTTATGAACATCATAAACAACAGCCGGAAATGCGTCCGAGGAAATTAAGTGAAAAAATTCGCGGGAGGATTCGCGCCATAGTGCGGACCACTTTCCACGTCTGCAAGAGTTATGTCGCAATGCATTCCCCTTGTCATCCGTTGTAATACCCGGCAATCGGTTGTGTTACTGCGTCTGAAACACTTTCTCAGTCCTAGGGAACTCCGCCGCTGTTTTCTGCCGCCATTTAGATAGCCATCAGATGGGGGGACCGGGGTGGGGTTGGGTGAATGGGATGTTCGAGGGAGGGCTGTGGGGGGGGGGGTAGTAGGTGCCGCGAAACTATGCGAACCTCCGTCCTGACAGGTTCATAGACCAGCCATTATTTGCGGCATGTTGATTTCCAGAAGTCTTAAGTCCCCCTTTGCTATAATTACGTCATGTGACCGACCTTGACCCGTGGATGAGATGAGGAAGACTACCATGGTTGAAAATAGTCATATAAATATCGTTTCAGTCTTGGGTTTATACATAGTTATGGGCAACATTTATGTCACCCAGTTAATTTAGTATGTGTGTGAAGTCCCTGTAAGGATGAGATGAAATATAAACCACCAATGGTACGGTTTTTTATAGCGCCCTTCTTTCATCCCCACCATAGCCAATAGTGCATTAGTCCCATGACCTGAAATATCCATTGGTCCTCACCGGAGATCGAACCAGGGACCCTCAGGTCGACAGTCGAGAGCTTTACCACACGACCATCCGTCCCTGCAAGAAAGTATGTCGCCTAGTCGGTTCCGAATTTAGACACAGGGGCGACAACCCAACAAAACGTCATTCATAATTTACATGCTCTGTTCTAATAAAATATTAGCCAATTTCCTTTTAATGTCACCCGTTCCATAATTTCTAAGTGTGTGTATGCTCTCACATAAATTAGATAAGTTGAACAGTTTGACACCAGTTCCCCAACTCTCTCCCCCCCCCCCCTCCCCAACCCCTTCGCCAGTTTGAAACAATAATTAATTAAAATACATAGGTCGGTGGGAAGCTATTTTCGGAGTTCAAATAAATCAATTCGTCCTGCCAGAAATATGAGCACGTATACGTAAAGATAGCACTCTCTACGACTGTCAAATTTGGATTAGGGTAAAATACAGTGCCGAAATGTACTTTAGTTTCCCAGTTCATTCTAAATGGTCATTTGTTTATGTCCGCAGACCAGGGCCGGCCTTACCGATTACGGGGCCCAATTTAAGGGATGCTTGCAAGGCTCCTCTTCTAATTGTAAAAGCCTGCAACAAGAGCCATGACTGATAGTGACATGCTAAATGTAAATTGCGGGGCCCCTGCGGGGCCCAATTAGGATCAATCGGTCAAATCGGCCTAACGACGGCTCTGTACGCAGACACTAATGAGAATACAACCCAATTCATTAATGCCAATATTTAGCAAATATTTTTTTACTCCCATTAAAATTTATATTTTCGAGGGGGGGGGGAATCATTTAATATTTACTATGATTTAAAAAAACGTTATATCACACAATCATGATAAAACACATGTGTTTTAATACATGACATAGCTATCATGAGTGTATGATAGTATAAAGGCTTACTAGTGCGTATATTATTAGTAAGAAATCGGTTTAAGGAAGATTAGGAAAGTAAGCTACAAATATGTCTACGACAGAGCGATTACTGTTCAAATAATTGTTGGTTTTTTTTTTTTGTTCACTGTACTACTACTACCACTATAGATCAGTTTGTCTATATATCGATCTATCAAATATCGATCTATCAAAACTCTTATATTTTTTTTCCTCAGTCTACATTTAATAATGAACATAAAATTCGCATTAAAGAAAATACGGAATGATATTTTCTGTGAGACGAAAAATGAAAGATACTAGAGTTTCTAGACCAATCTGATAAATAATTCACAAGGAAAAACCACATTTGACCTTTCCCCTTTCCACCCCAACCTGCGGTCACCTCACCTTGAGCAATACAAGTCACAACACCACAAAAAAAAAAAGGGGCGCGGGGGGAAATAACTAGGTTAATAGTACCTTGATAGACTTAGAGTAGAACGTGCTGTACAGACTGACCGACTGATCGACAGATATGGGAGGCAATCAACACCTCTTAGTTTTGTAGTCTTATGTAGTTTTTTTTATTTTGCGGGCCAAAGATTTCATGAATATTATAATCAGGTCTATCCCATAATTTACCTGCTGTGCTCTACTGTTTCCTACAACCAGAGCCATTGGTATGGACAGACAAAGTATGCGATCGGCTAGGGCACACATTGACAAAGGGCACACATTGACAAAAAAGGGCCACAATTGAGAAAGAAAGGGCCACAGTTGAGAAAAAGGGCACACAATGAGAAAAAGGGCGCACAATCCCAAAGGACGCATATTGTCAAAGGGCACACATTCTCAAAGCCCCCCCCCCGTTCGGTACACATTCTTATTAAATATGATGCACTCAGGGCCCGACGGGTACATCTGCCTAGGGTTCTGAAATACCCGTGAATGTATCTGCATAGCGCCCTCCCCCCCCCCCCCAACTACAACTCCAATAAATGAAAGCACTTAGTTCATATAGTTTATATCAAATCCACGTAGAGAAACACCTCTACATATCTTATTACACACATTCCATTGCATCATGAAGCGCCTCGTTGGCATTGTTTTGCTTTTGCCATTAAATGTACATTATAAGATAAGTACTCTTTTAAAATCATTTTGATGACGTGTTCTGTTCTCATTAAACTAAAATTTCGGACATCTCTATTCCTTCCTGCAGTAATTTATTTTCTTTAAATCCAAGAAAGATAGAAAAAAAAAAAATTATGACTTAATTCATTTCACACGTTTGACCTAAGAAAATTTTCTTTTTTTTTTAATATAAGCACCTAACGCATCCTGACATCCCCTTTCCCCTTTTAAAAAAAAAAAGAAAAAAACTCCAGCGAGTCATTTTCTACATTCTAAACTGAACGGTTTTAAAAATAAACTTGTAGAGGGGACAGCACCACCAGACACAACTGTTCGAGTATCTCATGGTGGTTTTTTTTCATACATATTTTTGCCGCCCATGCTAACGTGGCGCCCCGCTGGAAGCCGGCACCATCAGAGGCAGCGCTGGTTTCTGGTAAACTCATCAGAGTCTCAGATCCTGCAGCCGCGGTTTCGGATCACTCGCTGCGCAAGGGCGTGCGGCCAACTCCCGGGGGCCGCGGCGGTGTCCAATGGTACGTTAAAAATTTAAACAACTGTCTAGGCGTGGTTTAAGTAGGTGTAATAATTTAGTAGTCGGAGATAAATACATTTGGCACTACAGTATTACCACTATAGTATTAGTACTATAGTATTACCACTATAGTATTACCACTATAGTATTACCACTATAGTATTACCACTATAGTATTACCACTATAGTATTACCACTATAGTATAACCACTATAGTATTACCACTATAGTATTACCACTATAGTATTACCATGTCTGATTTTCATAACTAGTTGTTGTTGTTTTGCTGTTAATTTTCAGAATATTGGAATCAAAATTCAAAAGATATTACTTTAATTCTTCTCCAAGCCATAATGTGAACTACTGTGGCGCCCTGTTGTGAGTTACATTTCTTGGCGCCCTCCTTCCAATTTTAAAAGTGCAAACACATTTAACAGCGCTCTTTGGGAACCCCTTCCCAATGGCAACCCGCAGTACCATACCTACGCCGCTGATGAAATCTTTCAATAAACTTTTCATACGTTATAGATTGCCTATAAATAAAATGGGGTCTCGGGGGGAGGGGGGAGGAGACATGTTTTGAACGTGACACATGGTTGGTTTTTTTTCGCGGCCTAATCGCTCTACTGTTGACCTCAAGGTCACGTTCGATCTCTCGCTGACGGAAACTGGACTCTTCCCCCCCCCCCAGGTCACCGGTGAAAGTTTCCAAGCCCGTCCAGCTTAAAATAGATCTGGAAGTTAGTCCGAGAGGCGTGGGGGTAGTTGTGTGTGTGTGGGGGGGGTATTTGTCATAGTCACCTACGTATGTCTGCCCGTGGTGCCATTGCACTATCGGTTTATGGTTGGAGATGGAATAAAGGGGGCACAATAAAAAAAAACAAGCAATTAAGCCTGTTCCATTCTGGACACAGGACGTGTTAGCGCATTTTCTTGTTATGTATCAGTACGTTTGTTAGCTTTCAGTAAATATTTGTAAATTTTGGAAATGTTTATAAATTCAATTGTGTAATGCATATATCTGTAAAAAAAATTATAAAGACATTTCTTTATATTTGAAAAAAAATTATTGTCTCTTAAATCTAACTACAAGTGGTTTGTGGTTACTGAAATAGGACTCATAATTGAAAACATTCGAAATTATAGTCATTTAATCGTCCGAAAACTCCGTCAATTGTTGCATAGCTCTGATACTTTCAATTAAACTCAGAACACAAGCTTAATATTTCATTTGATGAGTTTCTTAATAAATCTTGGTGAAACTACGTGCTGCAGTATTTCGCACAAAATGAATGAGTTATTGAACGTTCAAGGTGTATATATAATATATAAGCCCCTTAGGAGCCCTGAAGCCCGGCCCTCAGAGGTCCTATCGCGAAATGGACTTTTGATGTACACTTGGCAGGCCAAGACCTACAAAATGATATATACAACATGGGTCTAGGACTTATGGTTGTTGAGATAAAGGCGCTCCTTTATTAATATAGCTTATATAGTAAAAAACGGTACTAAGCCCCCTTTTACGACCCTCAGATGTCAGATCGCGAAATGGAAAAAAGTCATTTCTTGGCAGGCCAAGACCTACAAAATGATATATACATCATGGGTCTAGGACTTATGGTTGTTGAGATCTAGGGTGATGACAGACAGACAAAACGAGGACAATAGAGCATTTTTTTTCGAAAATGCTCTAAAAACAGCTCAATTTATTTCCTTATATGAACTAATGTATCAACACCTCACGCTTACAATGGTTCTTTACACACATACAAACTAGGGCTGTACCGGATTGTAATTTTTAGATCCTGCAGGATCGGAACCGGAATCGGATTTAATATATGAATCCTGCCGGAATCGGAACAGGAACCGGATTTTACCGAATTAAATAGTAATTTTTCCGAACGAAGTAGTAATTCCTCGCCTAACATAAAAAAGATATAAGAATGAAAAATAGAATAAAAATTTAGTTTTTAGTTCTAGATAGCAATCATTTTGATCTTGAAGACTGGGACTAAAACCCCTTCCCCAATCCTGAGTTAAGAAAGATAACTCTGTCAAAATAACAGGTTCTTCGTTTTAAAATATTATTTTAATAAAGCTGTACTTAATTTAACTTGATTTCTTTTACAATCAAACAATGAAATGGTTAACTTATCTTAGAAAGTATAATAAACATGTTTATTAATAAATGAATTACAAATATATATATATATATATATATATATATATATATATATATATATATATATACTGTGGCGCCAACCGATAGATTATTTCTCTTTAGTTTTCCATAGTAACGTCACCAAACCGTGTTATTTCATTCATACTTTCCTTTATATCATTATCTGACTATTTGTCATATAAACGCAAATTAAAATGCATTTTAAATCTAAAGCAATATCACTTTAATGTTCAATTAAAAATGTATCTTCTAGTTATTTATCTAAATATGCGAGGAATTTTATCCAAATCGTGACAAAATCCACTAAATTAAAAAATTTGCAGAAAAATAAATTGTTGAACTATTTTTAAACTGTAAACACCCAAAAATAAATAGTTGTCTGCTCTTTAAAGAAGTTAAACTTTGATAGCTAAATATAGTTTCTAGAAAGCACGGAATCAAAAGTAGTGGAAGATAAAGTGTCGTATTACTACTAGACTAAATACGATTCAAATCTTCCTTTTTAATATATTTTTACTTACATATAGAACTAAAAGCGATCGACGTTATTGTAGTTTTAAAATCAAATGAAGTTATTGTTTTAATTTAATTGTATAGCGCTAAATATTTCAAAATTATGTTGCGCTAAACAAATTTCTTACAAATTTCAAACAACAAAGAAATCCGCCTTAAATCCGGCACATTTTAACCGGAACCGGAATCGGTACCGGATTTGTTAAAACTGCCGGAATCCGGCTTAACAGAAACCGGAATCGGATTCCGGTACAGCCCTAATACAAACAAATAAAAACAAGTAACTTTTTTAGACCTTATTGCCCAGGGTTGGCAAAAATGTGTCACTTTGATAAGTTTTGTGCGTCCCACATTAAATCCGTTTTTTTCTTCTAATATTTAACAACTTTTTTTTTTGTTCGTTATATTCCGATAGACTGGCTATGGCGAGGCTCTTTATAAACAGTTTCTTTTTAACTGTCATAATATGTTCTTTATGGAACTTTACCGCTGCATACCATTCTATGCAACATGTTCTTTCTGAATCCATTAAAAGTGCTTTTATTTCCCCACTAATCCATGGTGTTTCAATATAAATTTTTGCTGTTTTACATTTCACAATTTCTCCATTTCCCATTCTAATTTCTTCTATGCCCTCTAATATTTGTTCTTCTTTAACTATTTTGGAATCCAGAATAATACATGTACAGCCACTGTCTCTCAAGCACATTACTTTCCTACCATCTACATAACAAGGATAAAAAATTAACTCTCCCTTGCCCTCCATCATGTTACAGTTATGTATGTTGTTAAAGGAGTGTCTTTGACTTGATCTACCCCTATTTTCTTGTTTTCTAATGGGACTAGTGTTTGGTGATTGTCTCTTATTATTATATTTATGTTGTCTCTTATTAAAATATTTGTTTCTATCCCCGTAGTTGTAATACTGTCTGTTTCTGTTTTGATAATTGTCTGTATGCTGTTTCCTAAACCAACAAGTATGCTTGTCGTGTCCTATCTTGTGACAAATTTGACATGGATTGTTAAACCTAGGAGGTAAGCTACTAAATCTTTTCCTGGTAACACTATTTTTCATGAGATTAAATTTATTTTGTGTTGAACTGAACATTGGAGTGTTTACATGACTATCCCTAAAATCTGACATGGCAGAAATTAACTCTATCTTCTTATGAACCTTTCTTTGTTTTATTAATGTGAATAGTTCTGATGTACAAAGTGTTAGTACTTTGTCCACGAGAAGTAGCTCTTTTATTTCAATCACACTATTTTCGTCTATACCAGACATCTTTATCCAATTGTTCAAATTGGCCTCTAAATTATTAATATATGCCTGAGGATGTTCATTAGAACCTAATGTACTGTTATGAAATAAATTTCTATAGTAGTCTTCTGTTTTGTTAAAATGATCTAAGAGTTGTTTCTTTATATCATTGTAATCTGTTGTGTCGCTATCTCTAATGTTGTTTAGGGCTTTTAGTGCATCCTCTGTAACTGATTGGTATAAATAGTTTTTCCATTCTGATTTGTCTATGTTATTTAATTTAAATTGAATTTCCATATTATGGAAAAATTGGTCAATCTCACCTGATTTACCAGAAAAAGGTTGTATTTTTATTTTATGTTTATATGTTTTTTGATTCTCTTGTTTTATTGGGTTCCTGTCTCTCATTTCTAGTTCTAATTTTTTAAATTCAAATTCTTTTTCTAGTTTTTCTCTTTGTAAAGCTATTTCCTGTTTTATTTTATCTTCTTCTATTCTGATTTTTTCTGTTTCTCTTCTATTTTCTTCATCCCTATCCATTTTATCATTTGCAAATTTTGCCAATTTTTCACCTGTCAGACCTACAAGTTTGCCCTGTCCAACATAGTATTCAAATGATCCTGGTAGCTCAGCCATTCTAAAATTTGTTGTACAATAAACGTACAATAAATAAAATATTTCTAAGCTTAATATGCTATTACTAAAAAAAATGTAAAAAAAATTTTACAGACTAAGTTAATATTATTTAATTAAATTTAGAGTTAGACGAGCGACAACAAGTATACAACTTTACAAGATTACTTGTAAAAAAAAATTATACAGGATACGAACAGTTACTTCTAAACAAATATTTTAAGTAAAATATCTAGATGAAAACAATATATATTTATTTTAATTTAACTAATTTTGCAATTAGAACTTTTCAAAAAGATATTTAACTATATACTAAGGATGTAAAAAATTTGTTTCTAAACATTACATACTAATATAATAAATTTGACACAGTTTGCAAATAAAACAACAATTATAATTAAATAACATGAAATCACTGAAAAATACCTTTCTTGTTACTTCGGACTTCGGATCTCAAGTGTAGAGTGCTGTAAAAAGTATAGTTTTGGAAGGTGTAGACTCACTAACTTCTCTCTGGTGTAGATAGGTAAAAGTATAGGTCAGAGTGTAGTCATTTCATGGCTCTCCTGGTACGGTACGGTACGGTCTGCCACAATTTGGTAAGGTCTGCTAATTTTTCGGCTCACCTTCTTTTTCACCCACACGAGGATTTAGTAAAAAGAACTGATGTAAATGTTCTTATGAATTTAATGGTTCAACAGTAGTAAAAATATGAAGTCCAACAAATGAAGCAAGTATAGTTGTATATATTACAGTAAAGTACTGTATATTGGTGGATGGAACACAGATGTAAAAATCAGGAACATGTAGATCTTCTAGTGTGCCAACTTTCGTCTTGATTACAATAAAATTACTTCACATCAGCCGACCATTATGTATAATATGTTCTTTATGGAACTTTACCGCTGCATCCCATTCTATACAATATGTTCTTTCTGGAACTTCACCGCAGCCACCATTCTATGTCATAATTCGTTTTTGTGTGTAGATCATTAGATCAGTTGTATGTATAATATATTATATCTTCGTGGTACTTCAGTTTCTTGGTAGGTGTATAATACCGTCTCTTCGGAGTTATTCTTATTGACTTGGTGTATATTAAATTATATTATTTAATGTCCACATGTATGAGACGAATCACATGTATAAATCACTGAATAGACATGGTAGTATACATATATATATAAATGTTTATTTATTTATTCTTATTCACGAAAATACACACATGGTATAAAAATGATGTGAGATGAGGAATCAAATACGTCTCCTTGTCTCTACCAAAATCTATCGTCCAATAATTATCCTCTGTAGATCCCCACTTCCGCTAAACTAAGTGGCCAGATAATTCAAACCATCTCTGTGCCAACTGTAAATTCTCTAGCCTAAACTGATTGTTACATTAACAATCACTATTTATACTGAATAAAATGAACAAAGTGAATGCTGCCGTCGTCGCCTACGACTTTGGCCACATGTGTTAGACAGCCAACAGCAGAGAGGTCTTCTGTGTTATGTAGAACACAGACTAAAGAACATATAGCCGATAACGGACCAATTTGTTTAAACAATGTTTTTGGTTTGAACGAGTGCAATACGATGACGTAATCAAATGGGCAGAAAGGCATCTCATATTTTAGTGGGATGGAAATGGAATATTATAGCTATGAAGTATTTTATAGATAGGAGCTACCATAGCTATACAGTATTTATAGTTATGAAGTATTACAGCTATGAAGTTTTGCTGTTTGTTAAGTATTATAGTTATGAGGTTGAACTTTGAACTTAGAAAAAAGCAGCACTAGTTGTAAGAAAGAGAAAAAAAATATACTGATGGGAAAGGGGTGAGGGAGGGGTATGGGGGGGGGGCGAAGAAATAAATAAAACTAAACAGGTGACAGTCGTTCATGGTCCTGCAGTTCGGAGCCAGACGTAGCATGTGCTAAGGGGCACCGCGCTTCTGGGGGCCCACCGCGCCTAGAGAAGAAAATGTTTGCCTTGTTGGGCCTCCATGCGAACAGTGTCAGGATCAGCCTAGTAGCAGAAGTAGCAAGCGGTACGGGGCCCCGCGCTTCTGGAGGGCCCACCGCGCCTAGAGAAGAAAATGTTTGCCTTGTAGGGCCTCCTTGTAACCTTTGCTTCAGTGTGTGTGTGTGTGTGTGTGTGTAGACTAGGGAGAGGACAGTGGGGGGGGGTAGGTAGAACAGTGGCATAACCAGTTGAGGGAGTCCGCCACGGGTGACACAACTCCTTATCCGCCACCCAAGGGCTGAATCTGTCGTACTTGAGTAACTTTTGGCACGGGAATGGGGCGGCGTTTTTTTTTAGACTCCGCCCGTGGACCGCTAGAGATGGTCACGCCACTGAGCGATTGGTGCAAAAATAAATCGAATAGTTACTTTTTGTTTACAAATATATTACATTTTAGTTTGGTCAATGATTGACTCTTAAATGGGGGGGGGGGGAGTCTCACCAATTTCCTTGAGTCTGTAATCTAAACCTATATCTATAAATCCATCTATATAATACATACTACCCTAGGAATGCCATTTGAATTCCCTAAAACGAACCAGACCATTTTCTTTTTTGATGTGTAACTTTTCGTTAATAACACAGTCAGTTTCAGGATTATAAATCTTTTGTTTAATTTTGAAACAAAACTAAAAAACAAACAAAAAAAACTTAATTAGCTAATATATTGCAGTGATGGAGAAGGGGAATAACTCTCAGTCGCGAAGCTAACTACACTGGATGGCCTCCCTTTACCCCTTGACTACACAAACAAACAAAGAAAAGAAAAAAAAACAGACGGCTATATCAACAAGAGTTAAAAAAAAAAAATAAGAGTGAGACCTGCAAACTATGTTGAAACGAATCCGCTCCTGATGTTGATGTATTGCCCCCACGGACATGCTCGTGGGAGAACGTTTGCTTAGGATCTGTTACCAAGGTAACAAATCTAGAGCCTTGGGAGAGCAGTACAGAGATGCCAACTTTTTTGAAATTTAAAAAAAAGAAAAAGTAAAACGGAAGTGGGAGGTTCAATAATGTATACATTCTCTTACCACCGCTTTTCCCAGAATGGAAGAGTATGTTGTCTTCATTCAGTTTGTTAATCTTTACGTGAACTAATCTCCAATTGAACTAATCTCCAATTGAACTAATCTCCAATTGAACTAATCTCCAATTGAACTAATCTCCAATTGAACTAATCTCCAATTGAACTAATCTCCAATTATGCTAAGCTGCCCAATATCTGAAAAAAAGCTGGCTACATATTTTCTGTTACATTTATATTCTAGAAAATGAATTTTTAAAAATTCATTACGTGATTACATTACTTCAGCGGCGTAGCGTGGGTATCGGCCGCCCAGGGCGGAAGACGATTTTGCCGCCCTCTCATTTAGGTATTTCAATTTAATCTTTTTATTTTTGCCGCCCCTCCCTCAAAAAGTAATAAAAAGTGCCGCCCGGTGTGGACCGCACTCACCGCCCCCCCATAGGTACGCCACTGCATTAGTTTATTTTGGAAGTGTTTTCTTTTTGAAAATCATGTATTTTATTGCCATACTAAATAAACAATCCACCACGTATCTGTAGAGTCATTGTGTAGATGTTTATCTCTTACATCATATAAACCTCTATGTCACTGGTTTTTTTTTTTTTGTAGTGCCTTTCTTTCATCCCCACCATAGCTGAGAGTGCAATGGTATTGAAGGCACCACAGGAGACACCATGACCTAAAAAAAATATGGCATTGGCTGTCAACGGGGGAATGAACCCGAGACACTCAGGTTGACAGTCGAGCGCTTTATCGCACTACCACGCCCCCCCCCCCCCCTAAAACACTCTCTATGACTTATCATCACGGATGCATTTTATTGTAGCGAGAAATCTATTCATAATTTGTTTTAAAAAATATGTACTGTCATTTAAAGAGGACAAAAAAAAAAACGAATTAGTTCCATAAACACAGTCCGATTCCTACTTTTTTGTGTGTGGCATTTTTATGATTAAAGAAAATGTGGGTCCCACACCCAAGACGTGGATTCCTTCTTACACTTACTTCAGAGCCCCTCTGTACACACACACACACACACACACACGCGCGCGCGCGCGCAGACACCAATATTTCTAAGTTATTATATAAAAGTTTTCTACGACCGACTGAGCCGCCGCCCTCCTCCCAGAGGCCCCTGATATGGTGTTTGGTTTGAAGCCCCCCTCCCCCGCTCCTTCACTTACGGCGGCCCGGCTGACTTCAGTTCGCGAGCTGTTTACCCGAAGGAAGGCTTTTGGCCGTGTGTTTGAATTTACCATGAAAGTATGTTTGCGTTAGTAAACTCAATCTTTCCACGTTCAGATTGAAAAAAAAAGGGGGGGGGGGAGAGATTGGGGTAGGGGTCGGGGGGGCACAGGATCATGTTCACAAAATATTGTATGATGCTTGTAGACTTGTCAACTTTATTTTTCTTTCATTTCTAACGTCTATATGTCAGTGATGCATATTTGTACAAATCGACCCTCGAATACGTGTATCGATTCTAAAGTAAATAAATAAATTTCAAACTAGGAAACTTCAAGCGTTTAACCCCCCCCCCCCGGTTAATGTATACCCGTGCATAATTGCATGTTATTTTAATTATATTAAAACCAGAGTTTGTTTGTTTTTTTTAATTCTAAAAAACAGCATATGTCTGCAGAATTATTAATTCCATGTTTTGTTTATACAATTAAATTCTGTGATGCAGAGCAATCAGGGGGAAAAAATTTTGAAGAAAAAAAAAAGGGGTTGACAATTCTATCACGGTGTGGGGAGTAAGTTCCCTTTGATTGCAACAAAAGATAAGTGAATAAACGATATATTTGAAGAACGCAGTGGCTTCGAATACGACCGGGCGTGTTACGTACTTTTTTTCCGAGACACGACCAACGAACTTTGATGACGTCAGTAAACAAAATGAATGAGAACTCTTATTTACTGCAGACTTTGATGACATCATTTGCTGTTAATAATCGGAGACATTTTTATATTTGGCTTTAATTTTTTTTCGGGTCTGTCCAAGCCTAATAAATAAAGTCATTTGCTGTTAATAATCGGAGATATTTTTATAATTTTTTTTAAAAATAAATACGGCTTTGAATTATATATTTTAGTTGTCAGGATATATGTCTAAGACTAAGAGTAAAGATGTGGTTTTTTTCGGGTCTGCCCAAGCCTAATAAAGTCGGACGAATAAAACAAAAAATTATGCGCTAAATTAGTATCTATCGTACCCCCCCCCCCCTAGAAAGCTAACACTCGTTAATTCGTCTCCGTCAGTATTTGGTTCGATTCTCGGATATAAATGCTTCCCCATCCCCTCTATTTTCGTTTCTTAATCTTATTATTATTTAGTAAATTTGAAATATGTAGGCTTCTCTGAATTTTTTAAAGTGTGACGCAAAAATGATGGTAAGGAAAAGTTATGTAATATTTAGCCTTAGGACTAGCTATACCCTGCAAAGCCTTTGCAGGAAGATAAACTATTGTAAAGCCATTGCCGAACCTAGGATTTGGGGGCCTTGCATTTTGACATTCAATACCATGACATGAGATTATGTACTTAATATTTAATGTAAAAAATAATTTGGGGTCTCCCTCAAGCTGGAGCCCGTAGTTAATAAAACCTAATTAGTTGTTGTTTCTTTTTTTTTACATCCTAAAATATAAATTATTTCAATTTTTAAAAAATGTCAAAGATATCTAGTTAGTTAATTTTTATTAAAACAACTAAAAGGATACATTCTGAAAAAAAAAACACAATAAAAAAAGTTATGTTTCTGGTAGGAATCGAACCTGGATATAGTCAGCATAAAAATGAGTCGCGTCCAAACAGCTTAACCATTGTGCTAGCAGAACACACAAACAAATGATTATTTTAATGTATAACTAGAAAAAATTGCTCGTTCCCGCGAAAAGAAAATAACTTTAAAGCATAAGAGTTCTATCTGTTTACTGACGTCATCAAAGTTTGCTGGTCGTGTCTCGGAAAAAAAAAATACGAAACACGCCCGGTCGTATTCGAAGCCACTGCGTTTGACGAAACGGGGAACGTACCTTTTTTAAGGTTTTTTTTCACTCATAAAAAATTAACCAGAAATGTTATACTAATACAGTTTTAGGTTATTTAAAAAGATTGTATCTCCATTTTCCAAACAATACCTCAGTAAACTCATGAGCATTTGGAATATTTCAATTTATAAAAATATTTAAAATAAAAAAAAACACTTAACACATTTTTGTATGTGCTGGTTATTCGCCAACTAATACGGGCCAAGAAAAAAATCTCATAAACTTGGGCCCCTCTGGCCACACGCATCTAGCTACCGAGAACCAAGCCATTTTATTGCAGATTACTGTACGCGACGGGGCCACTAACAGAAAGGGGGGGGGGGAGGGACAGAAATGTGTCCGGAGTGAATCCCTCCCCCTTAAGGCTTTTCTGGTGTGTTTATATAAGTATATATATATTGAGGGGGACAGAGACATAAATAATGCTACGCTAGATTCAGTTTATATCTGTGGTTGAAACCAAAAATAGTAAAACTAGATAGTGTGAAGGGGTGGTAGAGGGGAAGTAACTCAAAATCAACAAGAAACTGTACAGTTTGTGTTTCCGGGTCGCGGGGAGGGGTTGGAATTTTGACTCGATGTGAGAGACGAGATGATGTCTGACTGAGGGTTGACCTCAGAAAGGGAGTTGGTACTGGGGAGGAGAGGAGGAAAGTGTGTGTGGGGGGGGGGGAGGGTAAGGAGGAACAGAAGCGAAAAATTTTGATGGAATGAAACAATGCTTGCTGGCAATGATGCAG
Organism: Bulinus truncatus; assembly: GCA_021962125.1. NCBI lineage: Eukaryota > Metazoa > Mollusca > Gastropoda > Planorbidae > Bulinus > Bulinus truncatus. Next base: position 1,810,976 of record JAGDYQ010000052.1, read on the forward strand.
GGCATCGGGGCTCCGTCTAATTCAGCCGTACACGTGAGAAATTTGTCTGAAAGTCGAGTACACATGTCACGTGATATGGTAGCGTGTTGTTTGAGGGGAGGGGGTGGAGGAGTGCGAGAGAGAGAGAGAGAGTCGTGGGGGAAAGGGGGGGTTATATCGTATTATGCAGTAGTGAATGAGTTGAGTTGTCTCTCGAGGAAATACCCGAGAAAGATATTTTACTTATTTATTTATTTGTCTCAAACAGTCAGTACTTTATGTCGTATGTGTTTTTTTAACACAGTCAGTACTTTACGTCAGATTGTGTTTTTCCATCTGTAGACTACAATAAACGTTATACTTTATATTTTGATTCGTGAAATAGATAAATCAGCTTCTTTATTTCACACGGTGGACGAATTTCATGCAACATACGTTATACCTGATGGAATAAAACAGCTTAACCCCAATGTAAATTACTTATACTTGTCGGGGGGGGTAATTATTTATATAGCGTCAGATTGGGGGGGGGGGGATATATTAACCTAATTAATGGAAGTACTTCGCGCGTTTATAATGAAAGGACTTTCAATAGAATACCATTGATTTCTTTTCCTAAATTTATTTAAAAAATAACAGTATTATTAATTATGTATACATCTTAATGCTAATTTTTGTATATTATAAATTCACTAGCTGTACCCTGCAAAACCTTTGCATAGAGTTATATCCCCTTAGGCTTGATCGGTAGGCTAGGTTATTTTTTGGTTTCGGGCAGATCCGATTTTTTTCATGGTTGTATTTTAAACTGGAATACTGTTGTATTAATTCTTTACTTTCGAATTAACGCACACTGGAAATGAGTATTATTATATACTAGCTGTACCCCGCAAAGTCTTTGCAGGAAGATAGACGTGTAAACCCATAGCCGAGCCTAGGATTTGGGGGCCCAGCATTTTGACATTCGATACCATGACATGAGATTATGTACTTAATATTTAATGTAAAAAATAATTTTGGGGGCTCCCCTCAAGCTGGGGCTCGGTGGGACTTTCGATTTTGGATCTCCTCCACCCTAGTTACGCCTCTGTGTTCAGATTTGATACATTTTTTCAAAACTATTACGTTTTTTTTTTTAAGTTATGAAATAGTTAAAACCCTAATTAGTTGTTGTTTCTTTTTCTTACAACATCCTAAAGGAAAAATTATTTCAATAAAAAAAGTCAAAGAGATCTAATTAGTTACTTTTCATTAAAACAACTAAAAGGATACATTCTTTAAAAAAATGTCCAAGAGAGGTATCGTACCTGAATAGTCAGCATAAAAAGAATAACCTAAGTTGCTTAGCCATTCAGCCACCAGTTCACACAACCATGTTGTACCCTGCAAAGCCTTTGCATAGAGATCGACTATACTATAAAGCCAATGCCAAATCTAGGAATTTGGAGGCCCGGGGCTTGGCCTCTTTTGGGCCCCTGCATTTTGACGCTCGATACCATATCATGAGATTAATGTAATACTTAATATTTAATGTCAAAAATAATTTTGGGGGTCACCCCTCAAGATGGGGCCCGGCGGGACTTTCGACTTTGGACCCCCCCCCCACCACCACCCTAGTTACGCCTCTGTGTTAATTTTTTTTTTTTAAGTTATGAAATAATTTAAAATCTAATTAGCTGTTGTTTCTTTTTCTTACAACATCCTAAAAGATAAATTATTTAAATTAAAAAAAAATGTCAAAGAGATCTAATTAGTTACTTTTCATTAAAATAACTAAAAGGATATATTCTGAAAAAAAAACAATAAAAAAAATGTCTCTGGGAGAAATCGAACCCGGAGAGTCTGGAAAAAAATGGATTCTTGGCCAAGTCGCATAACCATTCAGCCACCGCGCCTCGTAAATTAAAATGCAATTTTAATGTACTATAAGAAAAATATTGCTCGGTTATGTTTTCATTGCCTTTTGACCTAGTTTTTTAGGCCTATATTGTTATTTTGTAATTAAGAAATAATTCAAAGCCGTATTTATTAAAAAAAAAAAATATTATATAAGCTGAGAACTTAATTAGTATAGAAATTTGCAGAATTTCTTTTTTAAAATATTAGATTGACTTTATTTACGAAATTAGATACGAAAACGCGGTCAATGGTCTTATCGTCGCCGACGTCGGAGATTTTCGATTATTACTATTGTTTACGCCTGACGATGTTAAAATGCTCTGTTGTAATAAAAACTACAATGATTTGAATGGCATTATATGCTAATTATTAATTTTTGATATTGGGGACTTTTACATTTCATAATTAAAAGCACAGATACTATTGAAAACTGGAGATAATATCAAAAAGAAAAAATCAATCGAGACACAGGGGATGACGCCATTTTGAATTCTTGTTTTCCGCTTTCGATTTAACGCACACTGGAAATGAATAATATTATAAATGATGATGATTCTTAAATTCTTCATTTAATTATTTCAATAAAATGATTATTTATTTTTTTGTTCATATTTCAGAGCACCAGACGTACGGAGAGGTCAACCAGCTGGGCGGCGTCTTCGTCAACGGCAGGCCCCTCCCCAATGCCATCAGGCTGCGGATCGTGGAGCTCGCCCAGCTTGGCGTCCGGCCCTGCGACATCAGCAGGCAGCTGCGCGTATCGCACGGCTGCGTCTCCAAGATCCTGGCCCGCTACAACGAGACGGGCTCCATACTGCCCGGTGCCATCGGGGGCTCGAAGCCCCGGGTGACCACCCCGAACGTGGTCAAGCACATCAAGGTGTACAAGGAGAGGGACCCCGGGATCTTCGCCTGGGAGATCAGGGACAAGCTGCTGGCCGACGGGGTCTGCGACAAGTACAACGTCCCGTCCGTCAGCTCCATCAGCCGGATCCTGCGGAACAAGATAGGCCCCGGTGTTGCCGCGCCTGGGTCAGGAGGCGGAGGAGGCGGCTCGAGCCCCATTCAGGCGTCGCAGTTTGAGAAGCCTTCGCCTCCCCCGTGCCATCCACACCACCACCACTCTGTGGTGTCATCGCAGCCCCACCACGGGCAGAACCACCACGGCGCCATCTACAACGCCCAGTTCTACCCTTACTCCTGCGCCCCGACCCCTCCCATGCCGCCTCCGCCCATGGCACACCCTCAGATGATGCCGCACAGTCCGCACCACCACCACCCGGCCGCGGGGATGCCCCACGGGATGAGCTTCCAGATGCCCGCCTCGATGGCGCCGCACCACAAATCCCCTCCAGGGGGCTGCGCCTCCCCATGCATGATGCGGGCCTGGCCGTCGTCGCATTCTGTTCACGACATCCTGGGCTTCCACAGGGCACCCCACTCCATGGGCGGGCAGCACATGCCCATGGGCCCTGAATGCATGATGCCCAACGGGATATCGTCACAGCCGTACAACATGGGCAACTACTACATGAAGACCTCCATGTCCCCGATGTACCTCCAGAGCTGATGACACGTTCTCTTCGGCGAAAAATTGGGAGCAGTAGAAAGATTTCTTTTGTGAGCAGTTGAAACATTTCTCTTGGGAGCAGTAAAACCATTTCTCTTGGGAGCAGTAGAAACATTTCTCTTGGGAGCCGTAGAAACAGTTCTCTGAGAGCAGTAGAAACATTTCTTTCTCTTCGCCCATCAATGCAAACATTCGAATGAACGTTTGATACCGGAAACTGTTCAACGAGCCATCATTGTTCCTTTAATATTTAATCATGGTGGTGGCGATGGTTCTAAGAAAAAAACTGTGAGAAATCTGGGTTTTTCTCTGCGCATTTTACTGATCGAAAAAACAAAAAAAAAAAAAAAAACTCGTCGCCCCTAAAAACAAAAAGTAAACAAAATCAAAACTTTAGATGATTCGACTCAAGTCTTTTCTAAATAGTATATACCTGTCTTATCTTAGCTCAACGCCCAGCCGCCTTTTCTTCTCACAACTTACGTCAGGCACCCATTTAAAGCTGTGTGGACTTGTGGGACGACTTTGAAACAAATTCCAGCTGGGAAAAATTCCCAATGGTTCTCACCGAGGATCGGACCCAGGACTCTCAGGTCGACAGTCAAGTATCTACACCACTCGGCCATCCGTCCCACAAATACATGTCATCGTTTATAGTAAACTGTTAGAATTTGACACTTTTAATGTTGAAAAAAGACGCAGTCAACTTTACCGATGACTTATTAAAACATTAGGTTACTGTGTGTGTGTGTGTGGGGGGGATATCTGCCATAGTTTTACAAATGTTGGAAGTATTTCAGCTGATTGCAGCAGATATCAGCTTAAAAAGTTTAATTTTTTTGCTAGTCAGTTTTTTGAGGAACAAATAAAACGAAAATTGAATGACATGAGTAACGGCGAGACAATTATTTCTATGATGTATTATTGTTTTATTTTTTTGTTTTCCATCCTTGAACTAGAATATAGACGGTGCCATTCACAGAATAGATCTATAGAATCAATATATTTGAAGCGGTTTAAGCCAGACTAGCCTATATAATTAATTAAGTCTAGTCTGGCTTAAAACGCTTCAATTACATCCTGTAATACATTCTTCTCTTGGCTATACATGTCACTTGCGACCAATGAATATATTTATATTTTATTGTGAGCAACTCAGTGCACTTGACTTTAAGAAACATTGGCTGCGATTGGTTCTTTGATTCCGTCACTGAAGTTTATAATATGTGTTGATATCAACACAATAGCCTCTTGGGAAGGGAGGGGGGGTAGTCTAGGGGAGCCACCCTGGGACTCCGTGATTGCCACGAGCCCTCACAATTAGCGATTAATGTAGGTCTATATTAATGACCGGAGCCAAAGTATATTTTTTTGTGTCCGGCAACAGGCGTCGCTAATGATACTTGCACCACCCCACCCCCCCCTCCCTCTTCCGACATACTATAGGCCGCTTCTGGTTTGATATGTTTGTTGATATTTTTGTAATCAATATATCTGTAAGTTGATTATTATGATAATATATATGTGTACAGACATAGTCTGTTTTATTTGAGTGTTGATAAGTGTGTGTTGTCACGTGATTTCAATACGTGTGTGTGTGTGTGTGTGTGTGTGTGTGGATTGACATAGGACTTGGCATGTCTCTCATGGAACATTTTGCATTGACCATTATGTATGGATCGGTTTTGCATTTTTTAGAGCATTTTCGAAAAAAAATGCTCTATTGTCCCCGTTTTGTCTGTCTGTCTGTCCGTCCGTCTGTCTGTCCGTCCGTCTGTCCGTCATCACCCTAGATCTCAACAACCATAAGTCCTAGACCCATGATGTATATATCATTTTGTAGGTCTTGGCCTGCCAAGAAATGACTTTTTTTCCATTTCGCGATCTGACCTCTCAGGGCCGTAAAAGTGGCCTTATAAAGTACCGTTTTTTACTATATAAGCTATATTAATAAAGGAGCGCCTTTATCTCAACAACCATAAGTCCTAGACCCATGATGTATATATCATTGTGTAGGTCTTGGCCTGCGATTTGACCTCTCAGGGCCAAAATATAAGTTTTTTATGTACCGTTTTGCTTATATTTTAAATATAAATAATAAAAGCTACTCAAAGGGGCGTAATCATTATTTATTTTTGTAACAGTTATTCAACATGACTTACTTCCCGTACTTTATATAAAACAACAATTGACGGAGTTTTCGGACGATTAAATGACTACAATTTAGAATGTTTCAATTATGAGTCCTATTTCAGTCACATATAGGTCACGTGACTGGTCTCGATGCACCGTCCTGATGCTAGCGCCTAGCGCGACGAAAATGCGCTAACACGTCCTGTGTCCAGAATGGAACAGGCTTAATTGCTTGTTTTCTTATAGTAATGTCACTTGTCTATACAACATCTATGATTTAGGATGTTGTTATACTTTCTATCTTAAGTCAAGCAAATGGTTTAGTCAGAGGTGAAAGGTCACAAATCTAGTTAAACAAAAGTACATGTATTGTTACCCAACCTGGTAAATATACTTGTGTAGTTAAAACGATTTAGTATGTACTGTTATACTATCAAATGTCATGTTTATAACTGATATGTACTGTTATACTGTCAAATGTCATGTTTATAACTGATATGTACTGTTGTACTGTCAAACGTCATGTTTATAACTGATATAATTATGCATATTATTATCTTATCTTTAAAATTATACTGTAAACGTTATGAACATGTTTAAAGGAAATGCAACATGTAAATGCAATTACAATGATAAACAGAATTATTCATTATTATTGTTCAGTATTTTTTTTGTCCTGTTATATCTTACCACCCATGTTTGTTTTGTTTTTTAAACTATTTCTACATTATTTGATATAATGGTCAGTGTTTGATTCCACAACATTATCCTGTTAAATTATTACCAATTATATTACATTGTAATCACGTGACCACAATTATTATCGTCTGCTGCGATGTAATTTGAATGACATGACATTTTTTTGTGCTCATATTTTTGTAAATAAAATATCTTTCATTACTTGATGTTCATCGTTGCCTTACTGTGTAGCTTGAGTAAACCTCTTACAGTAAACCTCTTGCAGTAAACCTCTTGCAGTAAACCTCTTAGAGTAAACCTCTTACTGTAAACCTCTTACAATAAACATTTTAAGGTAAACATCTTACAGTAAACCTCTATCAGTAAACCTCTTACTGTATACCTTTTACAGTAAACTTTTTACAGTGAACCTTTTACAGTAAACCTCTTACAGAAAACCTTTTACAGTGAACATTTTACAGTAAACCTTTTAAAGTAAACATCTTACATTAAACCTCTTTCAGTAAATCTCTTACTGTACACCTTTTACAGTGAACCTTTTACAGTAAACCTCTTTTTTGTTGCAGTAAACAACGTGTTGTGCTACAGTAAACATCTTCATCTGCTATATCAAAGTTTACTTTATTATTGCAAAGATATTGTTTGTTGTAAGTAAAACACTAAGTATGTGGCAGTTTTTTTAACTTTAAACTTTCTATGTTTAAAATATAAGCAATGATGACCTCAAGGACATTAACTTTGATCTTGTCAAAAGTTCTTGTCCCCCCCTCCCCTCCCTCGGGTAAACCACTTAATAGAATGAAATATAACTAGTCAATAAGCAGCGGGGGGCATTCTATACTCATGGGCCCCCCTCCTACGGACCTGGGCTTTTTGAAGTGCCTTGTTAAGCCCCGGAAAGTATGAGATGATTATATAAGCCCCTAATGGGTGACAATTACAGTCGTGCCCTTCTTTCATCCCCGTTAGTGCTTTGTACACGGAGGCACAACGGGAGACAGAGATAGTGGGCTGGTCACGCTTGGGAGTTGAGCCAGTAGCGCACATATTTCAGATCCGGATAACTACCAAAGCAGCACCCAGTCAAAACATCCCCCACCCATTCGTCTGTCTGTCCATCCATATTCTGTCCGTCTGTTTTGTTCGTATGTCTGTTTTACTTCAGAAAATGTTTAATTTATATCATCAAAGTCCTGAATCTAAAAAAAAACAAAAAAAAAACAAAGAGCTTTACACAAATTATTTGACAACTCCACACGTCATCGAAATTCCCACCGACATTTTAGAGGCAAAGGTCAGGGGGGTCAGGACTTCATTCTTACGTCGAGTCATTTTTAATTTCAACCATTTAATCTGAAAAAAATCATTTGCTCTCAAAGTGTGGGTCGCCAGCTGATGTAAAGTGAGTCACCTAATAATATAACAAATCTGTAAATATGAAACCTTTGATTTCAGCTTTTCATTTTTTAAGCGTTTTTTTTTCTTTTTAAAGATGTGTCGCTAAAGCTAAAATAAAAAGTTTCTTAGGGGGGTGGGGGAGGGGGTGTCGCTAATCACAAAAGTTTGAGAACCACAGCTTTTCAAAAACGCTGAACGCACAACGGCCATTTTTTCCCACCTTTGTTTCCTGCGTCATCTTCATTTCCCCCGGCCGTATCACTTCGGCTCCCTTCATCCACCCCCTCCCTCCCAGGACATGCCAAATTAACGTTGTGTCACCTGGGGGGTCACGGCGTGTCATGTGGTAACAACTGACCGTACATGTACTTTAACCCGTGGTGAAGATGTTTGGGCACGTTCATATGCATCGTGCGACCAGGTTACTAGATATACTACGAGGTACTGTGACACAACTGTTGTGCAACGCGCGACCATGTCACTAGATATACTACGAGGTACTGTGACACAACTGTTGTGCAACGCGCGACCATGTCACTAAATATACTACGAGGTACTGTGACACATCTGTTGTGCATCGTGCGACCATGTCACTAGTGACACCACTGTTGTGCAACGTGCGACCATGCAACTAGCCATTAGCCACAACAACCTCGCTGTATGTGTGGAGTCTAAAATAACTAGTTTACTAACAGCTGTTGTTGCTGTTTTATAATTGATCCATAACCAAAGTCAGGGATGAAGTAACAACGTATCAGGACTAGTAGATCTAGCGCCAATATATGTGTGTGTGTGTGTTTGTGTGTGTAATACTCTAACGCAGAGGTTCTCCAGAGGTGACCCACATGTAAATATTTTTTTTTTTAAATGATAAAAGATTACAAATTAAATTTATATAATTTTCAACACAGCTCGCGGACCTGCACTTTGGACAACCACTGGTCTGAGGTAAGTCGTAAAATAGTGGATGATTTAAGCTCCAAAGTAGCCTCAAGTAACTTCCTTACACACACACACATACACACACACAAAACCCAGCCATCTACCTTTGCCTGCCACATCAACACCCTATAAATCCTTTATCAAGTAACACGGCATCATAGAATTTCAAATCTCGGCCGAGGTCCACATTTTCTCCCTTCAGCACACACTTTCCCAGGAATTATCCTTCCGCCGATCGGCGGTGATGACAGCTTTCTGACGTTCTAACATCCGTTGATGGGCTAATAACTCTCAAAACCAAAATGTCGTCAATCATTTGCTTTAAAAATAAAAAAAAGAAGGAAGGAGTTTGGGAAACAGATTACGACTCAGATGTCCGGGACTATTTTTTTTATGGCTGGTAAACAAATAAATTGTACCTACTTCACAGAGGCGTAGCTAGGGGGGCGGAGGGGGGTACATATGTCCCGGGGCGCCGAGGTTCAGGGGCGCCAAATGGTATATTTTACATATAATATTAAATGGTTTTCGAAACGGGGGGGGCGCTAAAAAGGTATTAAAAAAGTTAAAATACCCCGGGCGCAAGTTGCTTTGCCTTCCTTGCTACGCCTCTGCTACTTCACAAGTGAGGCAATGGTATAAACATCACAAGTGAAGCCCAAAAGGCTTTAGAATGAAAAGGCCAATTAAATGATATTTAAGTCGTCAGTAAAGTATGTGAACATTTTAGCCCTTATTTTCAAAGAATTGGGGTCTACCCACCCTCTTCTACTAAACGGGCACCTGTCGGAATTTTTTTTTTGCCAGCCACAATGAAGGGCAACCTAAAACCTTGTAAAGAGCCCCAATCTAAAATCTTAGAGGCCCAATATTTTCAAGCGGTGACTCCAACAGGATTTTTCGCCTTTGGACCTCAAATTACTCTTTCCTATGGCTCACAAATTCGTCCAAGACCTTCAGCAAGGTTTGAACTGCTGTCAACTGCTCTGCCTATACACAATTTTTTTCAGAAAGATTCACGTTTTTTTTTTTTTGTTGACATTCTGTTCATAGCAAACGCCAGCTAATATTGGGCCTCTGGTAACAATCTCTGCCAACTGTAGCCCCTATAATTGACCTCTGACCTAATTGTTATAGATTGTCGTAGACAGTGGCCTAAGCAGTGGCGTAGTGAGCTTAACTCGCGCCCGGGGCACAATACCTTTTTAGCGCCCCCCCCCCATTCGAAAACTATATAATATATGTTTTGCCTACCATTTGGCGCTTATTTGTGAGTAACGCCCGGGCATGATGCCCCCCTTCCCCCCCCCTTCTCGCTACGCCACTGGGCCTAAGATTTCCTTAGTGTGGTGCAGTATTAGGTTATTTTCAGATTAAAATAACTAAAGTGAAGTTATATTTTTCAAATATAAAATTAAAAGCGTGTGTGCCATCTGGATGTATTGATTATTGATTTATTGATTGATTTATTGCTAGTTATCAACCAATGTAAAGACATAATTGGCGCAATATATTGTCATCACCCACGCTCTTAATCGAGTGATGATATTTTATATAACTATTTGTGTAAACAAAAAAATTTTTTTTTTTACTTTTTTGTGAATTTTAATAAAAGCTCTTATTTTTTTTTTTATTTTATTTTATGCTTTTTAATTTTAAAAGAATTTTTTTAATGGATTTTGTACTCTGTTAATTAATTTTGCAAGCAGACAAAGAATTTTTTTTTAAAAATCGTCATTAATTCGCTCTCGTCTGCATCGGTGCTATGCATTGTTTTATTTTGACTTGATAATCTTAAGACAAATTTTCCCCATCATCAACATTATTTAAAATAATTCGGTTCATAATCTATAAAAATGTTAATCCATCATGGACTCAAATTTATAAAAATCATGAATTCTGTCATGTTGAATTTACTGGCGTTACAAATTTTATTTAGCCTTTACTCTAAATTATAAAATGTCCGAAATTGACTTACAAGATTGTACTTTTTTTTAGGACAAGCCAAGCTACTACTTACACGTGTATAGAAAGTGGAATTTAAAGTCTATATTACAAGTGTACAAGTGCTGTCTTGAACTTTGTCATTTTTAATGTTAGTCTTTAACTGCTGACTTCTGTAAACTTAAAAATATGATGAATAATATAATATGGTGTGTATTAGTTTGTGAGTTGTGCAGCAGAATATCTGCTGTCAGAATATTATATGTGGGTGTGAGAGCTGTGTTGGGTCAGTTAGCGTGTTTGAATGGCATGGCGTGGTTTTGATCGTGAAAAGGGTGGAAGATCAAAGTCGTGAATGGAGAGTGACCGGACTCACCGGAGTGACCAGTGTGACCAGTGGATCATGGCTGTATTTGGTTGAGGAGATCAGAGGGGTTAGGAGGGAAGGTGGTTGTAGGTGAACGTGGAGAAGGGAGTTGACGGACAGTAAAGAGTTCATCGTATGGGACAGGTGCTAGTTCACGAGTGTTAAAGTTTGGCCGTTGGTGATATATACTATTCGTCTGGACTTTATTATTATTTTGTCATCATTCTTTTAGATAGATTTGATGGATTAAACTTATATTATTTCGTTTTTATGAATCCATTGTTCCTATTACTGATTGGATATTTGAAGTGTTCGCTGTTGTGCATCAGCGAGTGTTTTCCCAAGTGTAATTTGGTGCGTGGTGTTCAAGAGGCAGTTTGGATGTTGATCTTAAAGAATGCGGACATATTATGAAGTATTAACGAAGGAGATAAATTAGAGGTCCAACAAGATCCTGTACACAACAAATAAGATAGCTTGAATCATACTATGTAATAAGATAGCTTGAATTATACTATGTAATAAGATAGTTTGAATTATACTTTGTAATAAGATAGCTTGAATTATACTATGTAATAAGATAGCTTGAATTATACTTTGTAATAAGATAGCTTGCATTATACTTAAAGAAGCAAAATATATTTGATTACAAGCTTTTTTTTTCGGGTCTTTTTTTTATTTATTAAATACGCAGTGGCTACGGTACCATCAAGCGCCATTATATTAGGGTTAGGAATATGGCTGGTGCCCGTATTTTGTTTTTTCGGGTACCAGCAATTATATTAGGGCTAGGAATAGGGTTTGGATCAGGGTTAGGGTTAGGGATAGGGATAGGGTTAGGGATAGGGATAATGTTAGGGATAGGGATAGGGTTAGGGTTAGAGTACCTGGAAAAAAAAATACGGAGTCCCGCTTGATGGTACCGTAGCCACTGCGTATTAAATACCGTATTCGTAAAATTTGATTTTTTTTTCTGATCTCTTTACTGTGTACTTGTGTTAAAGGTGACAGTATTATTGCTCCTCCTGAATGCATTTGTTATGTAGACTTAATTCTGTGAAATTTTTGAGGAAAGTGGGGGGGGGGGGGGGAGTCGGGGGAAGAGAGGTCGATTTAAAATAAAAATGAGCTATTGGGTGAGTCTTTCACCAACACAGCAAACACATCTCTGGCAGGCACACACACACTCACGCACAAACACATACTTTCTAGTAGTGGATACATTAGTAATTGATACGTTCGTATGACTAAGTCAATACATATTGGACGCTCCACACTCCTCCCCCCATCCCTGTCCACTCCCGATTGACTGTTATAGATCAGAATTAGAGCAACTGTCAGATCTGACCTCTTGACCCCCCCCCTCAACCTTTTTTCAGACAGCAAAACTTGTTTTTTCACATTGGTCTTTTTTTTGCTTTTTTTGTTTTTGTTTTTGTTTTCGTTTTTGCTCTGCAGTTAGACCACTTCGTCTAACCGATCCATCATCCGCTCATCTTAACTTACAGGTTTAATTCGTAAAGCTTTAACTTTTTAACCCCCCCCCCCACGCCCCCCCCCCTTCCAACCCTCCCTCCCCCTCCACCTTTCTCAAGATTAGGGCGTGAACGTCATAGATGTTTGTGTGGTCTACTGTTTCCAAGGGAGAGCAGCCACTTCATATTTGCAGTACATGCGTTCTCTCTCCCCCCCCCCACCCACACACACACGCACTCGGACACTAATGAAGTTTACTCACAGAGATGTTTCTGGGTTTTATTTATAGAGTTATGGGACTTGAGACTTTCTGGTTGTCATGGAATGGGAGCTAAGTGACGTCATGTAGACTAATGGGAGGGAACTGGATTTATTTTTTTTTTTTGGTTTGGAAAGGGGTGGGAAGAGAAAGTCATATTTGTTGTTGTTGTTGTGATGTGAAACATTGTTCATGTTCAAAGTGGGAACTCTCCAACGTAAATGGGGCAAGACACGGAGGGAGCGAAACTATAGGGACGTTGGCTTGTTTTAATGTGATGCTCGTCTTACAGTTTTCTTTTTTTGTTTTACTGTGTTTGTGTGTGCGTGTGTGTGTGCGGCGGTGGGTCTAATTAGCATTGACGTGGATTACACACGTGACTTGAAGTCATCTATTCGGACAAACATCTGTCTCAGTCATGACTTGATAGGACAAAACATACCCACACACACACAAAGTCTGACTGCTATAGAATTTGGCGTTCATTGGTGGATAATGAAATTAAGAAGTGAAGAATCAAAACAGCAGCAACAACAAAAAGATGTCTTGCAGCTGAGTGAGGGCGGGTGGGGGGCGTGGAGTGGCGATTCAGACCACAGGCGTTTCTGAAAGGGATATAAGGGTGTGGCTTGGTGGCGCTTTGGTAGCATGGCGAATCTTCACATATCAGTCCGATCTGCTTGCAGTGGGTTACATGTTCAACTTCCGTGATACACTCTCGGTTTGAGGTGGGGGTGAAATCTCCCAACCCTTTCCCCCAACCAATATGTCTAAATAGTCTTTCCCCCAACCAATTTGTTTAAATAGCCTTTCACCCTACCAATATGTCTAAATACCCTTTCCCCCAACCAATATGTCTAAATAGCCTTTCCCCCAACCAATATGTCTAAATAGCCTTTCCCCCAACCAATATGTCTAAATAGCCTTTCCCCCAACCAATATGTCTAAATAGCCTTCCCCCCCCCCAACTAATATGTATAAATAGCCTTTCCCCCAAATAACAGGTATAAATTGCCTCCCACTTTCCTACCAAATTATTTTATATATATATATATATATATATATATATATATATATATATATATATATATATATATATATATATAGCCAACTGAATTCCCCTTGTATGGTCTCGGTTGAAAGTCGTCTGCATATGATTATTTGGTAATGTTTCTGTGATTCCTACCATCAATGATGCATGTCGCAGGTCCGAATTCCGTTGAATTAGACTAATTCATCCGTAAAAGACAAGGCTTATATCATCATTGGTATCTCCAAGACTTAGTCTACCATGGGAAGCTGGTATATCATTCAGTGCTGAAATATTAAGTATAAAGAAAATTTCAGGAAAACAACATCTGTTATGTTACATGGGCAATTACACTCACAAACATGCACAGATAATTGAATAAATAGATTAGATAGATAAGATAGATAGATGGATAGATAGATAGATAGACGGATAGATAGATAGACAGACAGACAGACAGACAGACAGATAGATAGATAGATAGATAGATAGATAGATAGATAGATAGATAGATAGATAGATAGATAGATACATAGATAGATAGATAGATAGATAGATAGATAGATAGATAGATAGATAGATAGATAGATAGATAGATAGATAGATAGATAGATAGATAGAAACAAAGTTATTGATATTCGCCAAAAGGGCCATTTTAAGGTCATCGTAGGCCCTAGGAATATTCAAAGTCGAAGGCCCTCCCCATCTTCATTTTTAATATTTTTCAAGAATGCACCAGCACTTCTTTGCTGTTTGAAATCTAAATAAACTTTTGAGGACGTCATATGTGACTTTGCTAAGACAAAGAGCCGAAAAGTTAACATGCTGTAATTTACAGATCTGCAGCTTGACTTGCTCAGGTGATCATTACATTAATATAAACATTATTAAATTTTATTGGCATTCTGGACTTGTTTTCACTTTATGTTCTGGCTTTCGTAGGCCCTTGAAAACTCCGTAGGCCCTAGGCACAGTGCCTACTGTGCCTAGTTGATAAAGCGGCATGTTCGTAAAGCTCACTTTAACAATTATTTTAGAAAGAAAAAAAATAGACCACCATGTATGAAATCTTCACAGTAACTTAAGTAGACCCACTTCATTCTACACTACTTAAAGACAGACAGAAGCTAATGTAATGCAGGTCGCTTTACTTGCTAGTCTAGAAGATTTATCTGTTTTACAACCGGACACATTCTCAAAAAGCACACTGTTTATTTATTCCTACACCCGCAGCGGTGTCTTCTAACTAAATCACCTCTTGATTGCATGATCTATTGTTGACTTCAGCCCATTTGCTCGCGCCCGCCCTCGCACACACACACACACACACACACATATGCATGCACACACACTCGCACATACATGCATACACATAAACAGCCGTGGCAAAAAAAAGAGTGCCGTAACGACGTAATTGAGCACCGCCATTTGAAGTGGGTCTCGAATAGGAGAAACATTTTGGCCGAGTCCACTCGGCGGGGGTGGGCAACACCTTCAGCAATGGCAAGCATGTGGAATGAAGATGGAGAGAAGGGAAGGGGGGTGTAGAGACTCATGTTTATTGTTCACCCCATGTTTCTACGACTAGACGAGGAGATGCAAGAGGGTTGAGGAGATGTGGTGGTGGGTGGGGGGGGCGGGATATATTGGGGGGGGGGCGCATTGGGGTACTAGGTGTGGGGCAAGGAAAAGAGATTGTCTCCGTAATCCCCCCCCCTTCCACCTCCTTCTACATGGGCATAACCATTTCTCGCCTTTTCTAAACTGATATACATGTAGTAGTTAAGATGTCGCCGGTCTTATGGTTGCTGTGGCCGCAGGGCACTTTTGCATCTAAAAGTCAGGGTTGGGAGAGGGGAGGGGGCGTTATAGAGTAATTGCGGTGCTTTTGTATATGAAACTTCTTTTTTAGACTTTCTTTGGTCCTTTAAGATTCATGGGCCCCCAGAGTCGCTGTTCCTAATGTACCGATAAGATTTTACAGCCCTAAGGAGGCACATTAATACAAATTATAACACGTATAAATTGGGGGGGCCCCATCGTTTGGTTTTTGTTGTTGTTAATGTTGTTATCTCAGGTTATAATTCGTCATACATGGAAATCGGTACCAGTAGTTGTCGCCTATTACGTAACGCACATTTTAATTTTAAAAAATAATGATAGTTGAATAAATTACGAATAGGTCCTTCAAACAGGGGGATATGTGAGGGTATGTGGGGGTATGTGGGGGATATGTGGGGATATGTGGAGGATATGTGGGGATATGTGAGGGTATGTGGGGATATGTGGAGGATATGTGGGGATATGTGGGGGATATGTGGGGGATATGTGGGGGTATGTGGGGGATATTTGGGGGATATGTGGGGGTATGTGGGGGATATTTGGGGGATATGTGGGGGTATGTGGAGGATATGTGATATGGGGATATGTGGGGATATGTGGGCAATATGTGGGGGATATGTGGGGGATATGTGGGGGTAAGTGGGGATATGTGGGGGATATATGGGGGATATGTTGGGTATATGTGGGGGATATTTGGGGGATATGTGGGGGTATGTGGGGGGATATTTGGGGGATATGTGGGGGTATGTGGGGATATGTGGGGGATATGTGGGGGGGATATGTGGGGGATATGTGGGGGGGGGATATGTGGGGGATATGTGGGGGTATGTGGGGATATGGATATGTGGGGGATATGTGGGGTTGTTTATGTGGGGATGATAGTGATGATGGCATTATTGTGTTGGGTATTGTAAGTAA
>JAGDYQ010000052.1:1827931-1905431 GCA_021962125.1 Bulinus truncatus
TTAAAGAAATAAGTTGTTTACCGTATGTTATGGTACTATGATGTAGCAAGAAATACTTCTGAAAAATATGGGAATACTAAAACTCTCATAGTATACTTGCACTCACACAAACACTTAGTGACTCACATACACACAAATTGACTCACATACACACAAATAGACTCACACACACAAATTGACTCACATACACACAAATAGACTCACATACACAAATTGACTCACATACACACATATTGACTCACATACACACAAATAGACTCATATACACACACATTGACTTACATACACACAAATAGACTCACATACCACAAATAGACTCACATACACACAAATAGACTCACATACACACAAATTGACTCACACATACACACAAATAGACTCACATACACACAAATAGACTCACATACACACAAATTGACTCACACATACACACAAATAGACTCACATACACACAAATAGACTCACATACACACAAAAAGACTCACACACACACACAAATTGACTCACATACACACAAATTGACTCACACATACACACAAAAAGACTCACATACACACAAATAGACTCACATACACACAAATAGACTCACATACACACAAACAGACTTACACACACAAATAGACTCACATACATAAAAATAGACCCACATACACACAAATAGACTCACACACACGAATAGACTCACATACACACAAATAGACTCACACACAAATTGACTCACACATACACAAAAATAGACTCACATACACACAAATAGACTCACATACACACTAATAGACTCACATACACACAAACAGACTTACACACAAATAGACTCACATACACAAAAAAAGACCCACATACACACAAATAGACTCACACACACAAATTGACTCACACATACACACAAATAGACTCACACACACGAATAGACTCACATACACACAAATAGACTCACACACAAATTGACTCACACATACACACAAATAGACTCACACACACGAATAGACTCACATACACACAAATTGACTCACACATACACACAAATAGACTCACATACATACAAATAGACTCACATACACACAAATAGACTCACACATACACACAAATTGACTCACATACACACAAATAGACTCACATACACACAAATAGACTTACACACACAAATTGACTCACACACACAAATAGACTCACACACACAAATAGACTCACATACACACAAATAGACTCACACACACAAATTGACTCACACATACACACAAATAGACTCACATACACACACGAATGGACTCACATACACACACGAATAGACTCACATACACACAAATAGACTCACACACACAAATAGACTCACACATACACACAAATAGACTCACATACACACAAATAGACTCACATACACACAAATAGACTCACATACACACAAACTGACTCACATACACACAAATAGACTCACACACACATGCACCGATGACAAAAAATTATCAAGGGATCCCATGCCAGTCCGTGGGGGCTTTCCCAGGGAAAAATTCTCGGCAGATCCAAAAAAATGCAATACTACGGCCCTGCCAGTAAACATCGTCTGACCATGTAGTCGATGGGTATAAAACATGTATCTGTATCTGTGTCTGTGTATGTATGTATCTCTATCTGTGCCTGTATATGTGTATGTATCTGTGTCTGTATCTGTGTTTGTATCTGTATCTGTGCCTGTATCTGTATCTGTATCTGTATCTGTGTCTGTGTCTGTATCTGTGTCTGTATCTGTGTCTGTATCTGTGTCTGTATCTGTGTCTGTATATGTGTCTGTATCTGTATCTGTGTCTGTATCTGTGTCTGTATCTGTGTCTGTGTCTGTGTCTGTATCTGTATCTGTGCCTGTAACTGTATCTGTGTCTGTGTCTGTATCGGTGTCTGTATCTGTTTCTGTGTCTGTCTGTGTCTATATCTGTGTCTGTATCAGTATCTGCATCTGTATCTGTGTCTATATCTGTGTCTGCATCTGTATATGCATCTGTGTCTGTATCTGTATTTGTATATGTGTCTGTATCTGTGTATGTATCAGTATCTGTGTCTGTCTCTGTGTCTGTGTCTGTGTCTGTGTCTGTGTCTGTATCTGTATCTGTATCTGTGTCTGTGTCTGTATCTGTATCTGCATCTGTGTCTGTATCTGTGTCTGTATCTGTATCTGTGTATGTATCTGTGTTTGTATCTGTGTCTGTGTATGCATTTTTTCGCTTTCTTTTCATTTTTTGTTTTTAACCTCGACATTTGTTTAAACAAACTGAATGATAACCGCGCGTACTGCTAGCTAGTGATTCGATTCACTCTTTTTTTTAATTTTTATTACCTTTAACTCATTAATTCTGTCTTGGAGAAGAGTTCCTTCTTCATATAGTGAGTTGATTCAAACTAAAGACATCAGCACTTTTATAGTTCCGTTCACAAAAATTTAATGAGATCATTTATAAATTAATTTGATATTCTCTTTTTCTTCTTATGTCACGAAACTATTCTAAAACCTTTCAACAACAACAGCAACAACAAAAAATGTTGTATCGGAAAAAGGGGGAAAACTCCTCAGCCATCTTATGCACAAAGCATCACAAGGGGAAGGGACAATTTTACATTTAAAAAAAAATATGTATCAAAAAAAAAAAGGCGGAGAAAAAGTCCCGGCTGTCAGATTCTTGACACCGAACGCCGCCAGATAGTAACCTTAGACCTGTCGTGTCCTTCCGCCGAGCCGGAACTAGTCCCCAATTATGAGAGCCTGATCAAGGTTTGGGCAATCAGATCGCGTTGATTAGCGATGTCAGAGATGGGTTCGAGTTACAATTTGGATATCTTTGAGTATGACAGGGTGTAGATTTAATGAGTCGGGATGTACCGGAGTGGAGAGATCTAAAGTGAAACGAAAAAACAAAACAGTTAAGACAGAATGGATAACGCCTTTGGTATAACTGGGTTTTTTTATGATGCTGAAAATTGTTTTTTTTGTTTCACTTTACAGATATATGCTTTGATAATTAATGGCAAATGTTATAAGATGTATAATGTTTATTGAATCAAAGATAGTGAGAATTAAATATCTGCATAAGGATAAAAGAATTGAATCGAGTTATCTGAAAGGGGGTTATATGAGTTAACCAGATGGCGCGACTGTTGACCTATAGTCCAGGGTTCGATCTCCGATGAGAACCAAGGGACTTTTTCTGGTTATGGTGAAAGTTTTCTCACAGATAAACATTTCATCCTTCACAGATAAACATTTCATCCTTCACAGATAAACATTTAATCCTTCACAGATAAACATTTAATCCTTCACAGATAAACATCTCATCCTTCACAGATAAACATTTCATACTTCACAGATAAACATTTCATCCTTCACAGATAAACATTTCATTCTTCACAGATAAACATCTCATCCTTCACAGATAAACATTTCATCCTTCACAGATAAACATTTCATTCTTCACAGATAAACATCTCATCCTTCTAAGATAAACATTTCATCCTTCACAGATAAACATTTCATTCTTCACAGATAAACATTTCATACTTCATAGATAAACAATTAATCATCCACTGATCAATCCGATTATCGAGTTATCCGAGATCGTTGATTTCAAAAGGAAACTTTCATTTTAATGTTTGGACAAGTTAAATGAATCGAGTTAACAGGTTCATTGCTTTATGGAGTATTGACTTATGTGGGTAGGACTATATCACATATAGAAAGTTGCTTTGTAGAATACATTAAGATATATCGCTCGTTAAGTCGTTTGATGTTGCATAAGTTTATAAGAATAGTTTTTTCATGAGATTATAAGGTTTGATCATGTGTAAATAAATCTGTTTATTTAATATCGCTCTCTCTCTCTCTCTCACACACACACACACACAAACACACACATACAAACACACACACATACATTAGTGGCCCAATTGTGCCCAAGAACCATGTTTCAGAGTGGCCCCAATTGTGCCCAAGTACCATGTTTACGGAAGAACTAAATTCTCTCTTAATACGTGGTGTAAATATACAGTCGATTCCGCTTAATTGGGACACATCGGGACCGAGGCTTTTTGTCCCAATTAAGCGGCTGTCCCAATTAAAAATACAAATTTACTTTTGGTTTGGTTTCTTTGAGATTTGTCCCAAAAAAGCGGCAGTCCCAACTAAGCGGTGTCCCAATTAAGCGGAATCCACTGTATATATATATATATATATATATTAAGCTTTAATCTAAATGATTCCCCTATTATTTAATGCCCCTGTCCACCCACCAACCCTAAATAGAAATACAGAGACGCCCATGTCATTTTTTTCTACCACTCTGGCAATTGTCTAACCTGTAGCTCTAATGATCTCACAGGGAATGGGGGTCGGGGTGGGGTGGGGGGAGGTGGCATTATTATATCCCGTACATTGGTTAAACGATAAATGGTCGATCTGTACCTGGGGTCGACACGTCCGACTGCACTTGAGCCACCACACAATAAGCCCACTCATTAATCCCACATTTTTGCTGCCCGTTGGCGAGTTGGAGAAAGTTAAATTTGATTGTGTCCCTTTGGTCCAGGCAGAACGTCGTTGGGAGTCTTGATATATAAGCTAAGGGAGGTGATTAACTCCCCTTGTCTCTCTCTCTCTCTCTCTCTCTCTCTCTCTCTCTCTTTCACACACGAACACACACACACGCTTACTGACGCGAACAAAAACATGCACACAGACAAACACACACACACACACAAACATAAACACTGTCACACTTTCTTGTGCTTTATAAAAAAAAGTACTTGTTCATTTATTTTGAAGCTAAATTTTTTTTTAAATAAAAATAAAAAAATGTTCAACAAACACATTCATTTGAACTTCTCATCCAAAGAGTAAATGTTCAACAAACACATTCATTTGAACTTCTCATCCAAAGAGTAAATGTCTTGCATGTGAAAGGCGACGCCCATTCGTCTAGACCCGGGGGTGGAGGAGATGAAATCGAGAAAATTAAAAACAAAAAGATAAATTTTGCTAAATTATTGCACCTCCCCAGGTGATGGAATATAACCTTTGAACTTAACACAATCACTCCCACACCCATACGGACACACTCACACGCACACACACACGTACACAAACACACACACACGCACACCTCCATACGGAAACACACACTCTGTCACTCACACACACACCAATACACACTCATACACACAATCACACACACTCATAAACACTTATACATACACTCATACACACCAAAACACACACAGTCACTCACTTATACACACTCACACAAACACGTGCAAAATTGCACAGAAATCTATAAAATAACTTTGTCAAACAGTTTTGTTTAAAATGTTTGTTGTTACTTTTTGGTTTAACACAAACATTGTCCTTGTTTTAATCACGTGGACAAAAAATATGTAAACAAAACTGTAGAATATTTTATAAGACAAAGAAAAAAGTTAAAAAAACATTTTTTAACATTGCATTTTTTTCCCTACTTGTCTTCCAGTTTTCCTGTTGCAGAACATGATGCCAGATCTTTTTGTAGTGTGCTAATATATTCCAGCTTGGATACCGGGATATTAAAACGTTCCACTTTGTTTCGGGGCATCATTGTAGTTTAGAACATTTTGGATTGTCATTGGTGTGTGAAGTCCCTATAAGGATGAGATGAAATCTCTTAGATCCTATAAACCACTAATGGGACGGATTTTATGGTGCCGTTCTTTCATCCCCACCATAGCCGATTGTGCAATGGCCATGGAGGCACCACGGGAGATATATTGGGAACTTGAGCCAAGACCTGAAAAAAAATTTCCTTGGTCCTCACCGGAGATCGAACCAGGTACTTTCAGGTCGACAGTCGAGCGCTTTACCGCACGACCATCCGTGATTGTCATTGGTAGAAACGTTTGCATGCATTTGGGGTGCACGAGGCAGAAACTTTAAGAAATGTTAAGGGGCCCTATTGGGGAAAGTACCTTTCGGTTCCGTCTTGGCAAATAATCAATGAGAATTAAGACTGAAATGGGCCCCTTTTGCTAATGTGGTGTCTTAGCCAGTTGCCTAGTTTTCCCAAAAGTAGGAACCGGTCTGGGTGTAGAAAGGTCAGTAAGACATGA
The DNA here is from genome assembly GCA_021962125.1 of Bulinus truncatus. Taxonomy (NCBI): domain Eukaryota; kingdom Metazoa; phylum Mollusca; class Gastropoda; family Planorbidae; genus Bulinus; species Bulinus truncatus. The sequence continues at coordinate 1,834,049 of JAGDYQ010000052.1, forward strand.
CCAGTACATTTTGGTACAATTGTTTACCATTTTCTCGTTCAACGGTGATGGCACAGGTACATGTTGGTACAATTGTTTACCTTTTCCTCGTTCATCAGTGATGGCACAGGTACATGTTGGTACAATTGTTTACCATTTCCTCATTCATCAGTGAATTAATTATCATTTAAAGGTTCAAGTTAATGACCTATCGTTTGAAATGTGCTATACTGTCTTTCAACAATTAGTTTAGACCAACAACCAAATAGTTAGAATGTCATTATAAGCTGCAATGTCCAGAGATGGGCCAAATATGTCACCACAGCTGAGACTAATTCAAACATGTGAAATCTAACAATCCTCCAAACAAAGACGTAAAGATTCATGCAAATCTCGTTCAATAAAGTGTCGTCTGCTACAAAAGTCACTCAAATTTGCATTCAGAAGCTTCTCCACACACAAACACAAACACGTACTATTTAAAAAAAATCTTATGCCACAAAAACATTCTCCCACGTAGAAATTAAATTTAAACAAAAATATGTTTTATTCAACTTAGAATTTTATTATGGATGTAATCAATAAACAAAGATATTCATATTATGCACACATTTGCGATAAACAATGTTCAAATTCCTAGAATGCATTCTTAGTTTGTTAGAAAGTCATAGAAAAAAACTAATGAGCTAATATTGAAGATTTTAATAAACCGCTTTTGATTTGATAGCAGACGACAGAACGTCAATGAATTTCAATGGAGTTCAGAGTTGGGTCGAGAGTATTCAGAGCAGAGCCAATGTTTTCAAAAAATGGTTGATTATAATTATTTGTTAAGTTCAGCCTTAAAAGTAAAAAAAAAATTATGGGATATTAGTTAAAAATGGACGGTCACTATGAAAGTATGCAATGAATTTCTGTACCAAATATGTAAACTTTATTTTAAATACCTGCTGACTCTTGCATTGTTATATGAAACAGGTGTACGACTTAAGGGCCATGGATGGAGGCTAGTTATTATTATCTTAAAAGAAACTTTCCTCAAACTTTTTTTTTTGGAAGCTTTTAATCGATGCCGCTGCCCACAGTATTCGATTCTTTTAATCGATTCCTACGGTAGTCGATATGGTATTAACTACGATGACACTGCTGGACGATTGACGATAATGGAAAATAATTTTAAGATTATATACATCGACACCTTGTACACGATCTGATGAGAATTTTGTTCTCTAAGTAAAACTAGAATACAAAAAAAAAAAAACTGAGAGGCTCACATCTTCTACTATCTTTGTATATGAGTCTATACAAGGTAAGATGGCTGGTGGTTTGGATGTATGCAGTGGCGTACCTAGGGGGGGGGCGGTGGGTGCGGTCCGCACCGGGCGGCACTTTTTATTACTTTTTAGGGGGGGGGGGCGGCAAAAATGTATAGATTAAATTGAAATACCTAAATGAGAGGGCGGATAAATCGTCTTCCGCCCTGGGCGGCCGATACCCACGCTACGCCGCTGGATGTATGTATGATTGTGTGGTGTGTGCATGACTGATTGTGTGATGTGTTTATTGACTATTGTTTAAATGTATTTTATGACTCATTTGTCTGAAGGTATATATGAATGATTGCTTGAATATATATTCATGACTGATTGTGTGATGTGTTTATTGTTGATTGTTTCAGTGTATTTTATGACTCATTTGTCTGAAGGGATGTATGAATGATTGTTTGAATATATATTCATGACTGATTGTATGATGTGTTTATTATTGATTGTTTCAGTGTATTTTATGACGCATTTATCTGAAGGTATGTATGAATGATTGTTTGAATATATTCATGACTGATTGTGTGATATGTTTATTGTTGATTGTTTCAATGTATTTTATGACTCATTTTTCTGAAGGTATGTATGAATGATTGTTTGAATATATTCATGGCTGATTGTGTGATTGTTGTGCACAGATGTATGTGGAGTCGGGCGAGCCAATCATTGAAGGCATTCTTCTTTTTTTTTTTGCTTGTCTTTAAAAGTAGAGACATGCGCAGTGGAGTCAAACTCGCGATTATGATTGTATAATACTAATTGTCAATAGGTGACTGAATGCGCAGATGAATGAAAGCGCAGATAATTGAATTAAGTGAAGATAAATTAGATTTGGAAGGATAGATAAAGAAATGGATAAGGGATAGAGAGAAGGAGAGAGAGAGAGAGAGAGAGAGAAAGAGAGAGAGAGAGAGAGAGAGAGAGAGAGAGAGAGATGGGAAAATAAGATAAAATTATAATAATAATAAAAAAGGAATAATCTAAAATATACAAAACGCGCCAGTTCCATTTATTGAGGTGGTTGTTCATCATATTTAATTTCCAGCTCATTTATTTTCTCTATTTTTGCTTATCTTCTGTTTAATTACAACCAAGGCAACTTGTTGGAAAAGAAGATGGTCAATCGATGGTCAGTTAATGGTCAACTGGATGTCAATTGTTATGCTCTCAAACATCTCCCATCTAACATAATTTCATTATAGTGAGAAATACAATTTAAAAAAAAAAAAAAAATTAAAAATATCCGATGAATTATTCGGGTTCACACATTGATAATAATATGTACACAATGAATATTTTAAACATGAATAAATTTAACACAGTGCTATTGGGAGAAGAAAATTACAGCGAATGATAAGAAGCTAAAATGTACACAGCATCAAAACCACGAAACGAAAAGTCATTATACATTAAATCAAAATGACATGTTCAAGAAAATTGAAAAAAAAAATTAGCATTCGCACAAAATATTTACTAAAATGTATTTTTATACTTCGAAAAGCTGGATGTGAAGAGTATGTACAATATTTCCCCTTTGATGTTGTTATTATTGGCCGGTTATCTCCCTTGGATGTTTAGTTTCTTTTTGTGTGTGTGTTCAATCTGCTTGAATCCTTTCTGTCCTTACATGACCCCAAGTAAATTGATGTGACCCGGGGGAGGGGGGGGGAGAGTTAAGGATGCACCAAGGAGAACACAACTCCGTTATAATGTGGGGCAAGATGTTTAGGCATTGAACAACTTGGACGTCTCAATGTAATACACGGACCATTTGACCCAGGTGGTGAATACACAAGGGAATCGGTACAGTGGCGTAGCGAGGGGTGGGCAAGGGGAGGAGCATCATGCTCCGGGGCGCTACTCACAAAAGGGGTGCCAAATGGTATGTTTTACATATAATATTATATGTTTTTCGAATTGGGTGGGTGCGGAGTGCTTATAAGGTATTGTGCCCCGGGCGCGAGTTAAGCTCACTACGCCACTGAAACGTTACCGTTCTTAGGTATTTGAGGGGTAAATGGGGTACTAAGCAACGACGTCCAGAGATCAATGGGATGTCGTAGTTAAAAAAATAAAACTTTCCGGGGCCCCCTTTGCATCAGTCTTTATAGCAATTAATAGGGGGCCCCTTGAACAATGATGGGGGGGGGTAGTGAAGCTAAGCCATCACCCATAACAACGGATCAGGAAGAAAATCACATTAAAATGAAATTTCACAATTTCACATTGTTGACAAGTTATTGTTCAAACATATTTTTTTTAAATCATTTAACTGACACACCCTAACATTATTCTGGGTACTCAGTAAAAAGCTATTGACGTATTTACTCCCACCCCCCCCCCCTCACCCACGACAGACATGAGGGCTAGTGTGTTAAAAGAGACATTGATAGCTCCCCCCCACCCCTACAAAATATAAATAAGATGACCGGAAATGGGGGGGGGGGCAAGGAAATACGGAAGTCCACCTGTAGTGCCTCAAGAGTATGTTCCACCACGTACATGTACTTTTTTTTATTTCCTTAGCTTTCCTATAGGATTCCCGTGTCACCTGTATTATTAATTAATACCCAACAAAGTGTTGACAAAATAATATAATACATCGTCTTAATCATAATAATACTATTATAGTAATTACAACAAACACATCTTTGTGTGTGTATATATATATAGTATATGTGTATACGGAGCATCTCATCTTTCCCTTTAGCACATGACCACGCCCCTGGAGTAGGACTCTAAGAACTCGTGCCTCTTCTGTTCCGGACTAGTTCTTCTGTCGCAATAGTTCAATTCGTCCTCCTTGTGAAGCGCCTGCAGAACTTTAGCGCTGTGTTCCTGCGCCTTGGCCCTCAGCGCAGCGATGCTCTCAGACTTCCGCTCTTCCTTCACCCCCCGACCTTTGCCCTCTGTCCCCGCCTCGCTACCCGACATATCGCTGTCCTCTTCGCTCATTTTCTTGGAGGCTTCTAGAGATTTCTTGTGCATGCCTGGGAGAGGAAAATATAAAAAAAAAATAATGAGAAATATATCAATATAAACCATACCGGAGTATGTTAAAAACTAGGAATACTGTGATTAAACTCTGAAATTAATGAGAAATTAAATAAATCATTAATCCGGGTGTGAAGAATTTCGAAAAATGATAATTAAACCCGCCACGAAAGTGGGCTGTTAAATCAAAAGTCTAGGGGCCTTTCTTAGTTCGGGCCCTCATTATTTTATTATCTGCTGTATGCTTATAACCTGCTATAGATAGACTAAACAGTTGTTGATAGACGAAGTGGAAGGTTACTGGAGGGAAGGGGGGAGATACTACCAGCACAACTTCCTACTAAATCTGATGTAAACAAAGGCCAAACAGGTATTTTTTGCCTTGGGCCTTAAAGTCTCTATACTGGGTCCCCTAAAAAAACATCAAAACGTCTGTGATAGTAATAATTATAAAAATTCTAACAGCACTTCCAGTATGTATGTATGTATGTATGTAAACAGTATGTATAAGAGATTCTTTATAATGTACTTAGTACTAGTATATCTTTTTACACTTTGACTGTAATACAACTAAACAGACATAAATGATTAATTAGATATGTATACAGCACAAAGGAAACTAATAAACAATAGTAATGAGCAAAGTGAAACAAGTTCCGCAACTCTCGCACTCCTCACAGCTAAAGTTTGTTTGTCGCGAGTATTGTTATATCGATGGCTGCCCCTTCGTCACAGCTTCTCTCCCCTCTCTCTCTCTCTTTCTGTGTCACAAGTGAAATCTTTGTCAGCGATTGAAGGCTAGATTGGTAAAAATCAATGGGGATTAAGGCGGGAGGGGGGAAGGTTTTCATTCACTCCCGTTCAACCCCCCCCCCACTGTACATTAACAAAATAAGTCATTTATAACCATACGACCCTAGAATACCTCTACAGATCATTTTATTATTGTTTGGTTTTAAATCAAACGGGCTTAGGTTAGCCAATTAGTTAGGGAAGAGAAATATTTGGGTCTAATTGTAAGGAATTAGGGGAATAGAATTAACGTCTGGTGTCGGTGCTAGATTGTCTGATGTGATGTCTGGTGTGAGTGCTACATTGTCTGACGCCTGATGTCGGTGCTAGATTGTCTGATGTGATATCTGGTGTCGGTGCTAGATTGTCTGACGTCTGGTGTTTGTTCTAGATTGTATGACGTCTGGTGTTTGTTCTATATTATCTGACGTCTGGCGTTTGTTCTAGATTGTCTGACGTCTGGTGTCGGTGCTAGATTGTCTGACGTCCGGTGTCGGTGCTAGATTGTCTGACGTCTGGTGTTTGTTCTAGATTGTCTAACGTCTGATGTTTGTTCTAGATTGTCTGACGTCTGGTCTCGGTGCTAAATTGTCTGGCGTCTGGTGTTTGTTCTAGATTGTCTGACGTCTGGTGTTTGTTCTAGATTGTCTGACGTCTGGTCTCGGTGCAAGATTGTCTGACCTCTGGTGTTTGTTCTAGATTGTCAGACGTCCGGTGTCGGTGCTAGATTGTCTGACGTCTGGTGTTTGTTCTAGATTGTCTGACGTCCGGTGTCGGTACAAGATTGTCTGATGTCTGGTGTTTGTTCTAGATTGTCTGACGTCCGGTGTCGGTACAAGATTGTCTGATGTCTGGTGTTTGTTCTAGATTGTCTGACGTCTGGTGTTTGTTCTAGATTGTCTGACGTCTGGTCTCGGTGCAAGATTGTCTGACCTCTGGTGTTTGTTCTAGATTGTCTGACGTCTGGTGTTTGTTCTAGATTGTCTGACGTCTGGTCTCGGTGCAAGATTGTCTGACCTCTGGTGTTTGTTCTAGATTGTCAGACGTCCGGTGTCGGTGCTAGATTGTCTGACGTCTGGTGTTTGTTCTAGATTGTCAGACGTCCGGTGTCGGTGCTAGATTGTCTGACGTCTGGTGTTTGTTCTAGATTGTCTGACGTCCGGTGTCGGTACAAGATTGTCTGATGTCTGGTGTTTGTTCTAGATTGTCTGACGTCCGGTGTCGGTGCTAGATTGTCTGACGTCCGGTCTCGGTGCTAGATAGTCTAACGTCTGGTGTTTGTTCTATATTGTCTGACGTCTGGTTTCGGTGCTAGATTGTCTGACGTCCGGTGTCGGTGCAAGATTGTCTGACGTCTGGTGTTTGTTCTAGATTGTCTGACGTCTGGTGTTTGTTCTAGATTGTCTGATGTCGGTGCTAGTTTATAGACCTAAATGTCCCGGATTTGGTGAAGATTTTGTTCAGGCCCTGGTGAAAGTTCACTAGTCCATCCTCATGGGGTTGGGGTGGAGGGGGGTCGTGCTCTTCACCAACGAATGTATCCCGTGTTGCCTCTATACTAATAAAGACCGCTCTATTTGTGGTATACATGATCCAAGAGAAATATATATATTTATATAACCCTTACTAGGACTTTTAACACTAATTCAACAGATCAGAAGGATTCATACAATGTCACCGCAAAGGATTATATGTCCATCTCTTGACTCTACTCACGTGTAATCTTTAATACTTTTGGCAGGGGAAGGGCGTGTCCAGACTTTACGATTTTACTCAAGCAAAATAAAGAGACTATATGCGGTCAGTGTCGAAATGCCTCACTAAACGATTGACACTTGTCATCGTCTCATTGAAGATCACAAACACACTATTCTCAACGAGAAGATTTTCATTTTTTGTATCAGAAAGTCAAATTAATAAAAAAATTAGAACAGAAGAATCGATGCCGTTTTGTTTTTTTTAAAAAAAGGGGGCGTAATTTACCAAGAAGCCATGGTGCCGCAGAGTGCTCTATCCCTTTCTCGGCGCTCTTGATTATGGCGTCAGGCAGGGGAAGGGCGTGTCTAACCATGGCGCCGTACAGGCCGTACTCCGCCATGATGGAGCTTTTGCCCCAGGTCTTCTCCGTCTTTCTCCACTTGGCTCGTCGGTTCTGGAACCACACCTGTACACGGAAAAATCAATAACGATAAAATCAATAATGATAAAACCAATAATAAAAAATAATAATAAAATCAATAATAATAAAATCAATAATAATAAAATCAATAATAATAAAATCAATAATAATAAAATCAATAATAAAAATAAAAATAATAAGATCAATTATAAAAAAAATCAATAACAATAAAAATCAACAATAATAAATTAATAATAATAAAATCAATACTATTAAAATCATTAATTAAAAAATAATAATAATATGATCAATTATAAAAAAAAATCAACAACAATAAAATCCATATTAATAAAAATCAGTAATATTAAAATCAATAATAATAATAATCAGTAATATTAAATTTAATATAATAATAAAAGTCAATAATGATAGTATGTCAATTTTTAATATAAAGACAATCAATAAATTAAGAGACTGAATAAACAAATGAAATATTTAAAAATCAATAAAATACTCAGATGTAAAAGTGGGCGGGGGGGGCGGGGGTGTGGTCGAGCTATTGATCATAGGGTGCCTGGTTCGATCGTCTGTGAGAATTTCGGGACTTTTTTCAGGCCCTTGCGAAAGTCCAAAAGTCCAACCAGCATAAAACGAGTGCCTGACTTTAAGTTGGAGATGTAAGGGCGTCAGGGCGTTGTGCTAGCCACACAATACCCTGTCTACACCAAGGTTACAGTAAACATGAATTACACGCTTGTTCTGCCCCGATGACTCAAAATCTGTGAGATTACTTTCAAATGTATATAGATGATGTGTTCACGTTAGTACACGGAGCAGTGGCGTAGCGAGCTTAACTCGTGCCCGGGGCACAATACCTTTTTAGCGCCCCCCCCCATTCGAAGACCATATAATATTATATATGTAAAATATACTATTTAGCGCACATTTGTGAGTAGCGCCCGGGCATGATGTTCCCCCTTGCCGCTACTGAGACGGAGTAATAATAAATCCCATTCTTGAATATATGCGGAGCTTGTCTGAAAAGAACCAATTTCTTTAGATATTAGACAAAATTTTTTATGTGGATCTCATGCAGCATACATTTGGAATTCGTGAATATTGAGACAAGGATTTTTATGTATAAACACATATTTTGTATTTTCACTCAAATGTGAAAGATATTCTCCAAACCGAATTCAAATTTATCTTGCACAATTTGCCTTGAAGTTATCAAATATACTTTTAGTTAGGAAATGTTCTAGAAATGTTCTATGTAAATAAGACTTTCGTAGCATGTACTTCGCTATCCGTGTATCAATACGAAGTGGCTACGGTAACATCAATCGCCATTATATTAGGATTACCGGCAATTATATTAGGGTTAGGGATAGTGATAGGGTTAGGGATAGTGATAGGGTTAGGGATAGTGATAATGTTAGGGATAGGGTTAGGGATAGGGTTAGGGTTATGGATAGGGTTAGGGTGTGGAGCAATATCTATTGATGTAACCCGGAAAAAAAATACGAATTCCGTCTTGATGTTACCGTAGCCACTGCGATATCATTAATACTATCATTTAAAGAAAATAAATAACTATACAACACATAACAACCAATAATCGTTGCAAGAGATTGCATAATACCATAACCAGGGAAAAGTGAAGGGGAAAAGGGTCCACATAACATTCTATCAGCAGAAATTCCAGGAGCGATAATGCTGCGGTCACCTTAAAGCTAACCAAGTCATTACGCTAAAGTAGTCGGGAGTTAATGCCCCTGAAGTAAGTTGTCTAATAGTGATTCATCAATCATTGTATTACTCCGGTTGCGTTCCCACTGCACCCGTACTCACCCCCCCCCCCACACACACTCCACCCTTCGCCCCCTCCTTTCTACATTTCATTTGTGTGCGTCTGTTCTCTTCTCCCCCCCCCCCCGTCCCCCATCTCCCCCGTCCCACCTGTCATCGCCCCAGCTCGCTGTAACCCCCCCCCCCCCCACCATTCATAATGCACTGGGTCAATAATAGATAAGGCAGTTTTTTTTTCACCCGTGTGGGTTTAAAGCAGTTACCTCTGTAGTACTATTATTATTATTATTGTTATTGTTATTGTTCAACTTTAACCCATCGCAGCCCCCCCCCCCTGTCATATCGGAAGAAGGAAAAAAAATTCATTCCACAAACTAACATTCTAGACGGCTCTCAATCTGTCCAAACCCCCCACAACCCCCACCCACCCCCGCCCGTTATTATATTATATTCTTTACGTTACAGCTTCAGGCCGGTGTGTCTCAAATTTAGAAGTGCTGATCTGAAGTGGTTCGCAAAAAAAAAAAAAAGGGGGGGGGGCGGGGCTAGTAATTACTTAATAGAGGGTATGTGTACAGGTCATTTGAGAATTGCCAACTTTCGACGTTATTTTATTTATTTTTTTAACCCTCCCGTGTCGTAGGAGTCGCACGAGTCCGAACTAAATTCAATTTAGTGGGTCGCGTAACGTGAAAGTTTTTAAGAACCACTGCTATAGACAGAAAGGTGGTCACGGGGAAGAGCGCATGCGCCATTTGTGTTTGAAAAAGCCAGCAATGTTTCAAGTCAATCTTTACGTCAACAATAAAAGAAACTGAAACAAAAAAAAACTAGGACCGTGCGAAAGAAAAGTGGAGTTGTAAATAAAAATAATGGAGTCGGGAATACGTATGATGGAACCCGGGAATGCACGCTCCGGGAAACAAATGTTTGGCAACCGGCACTTTGTTGTCAAAGTCTCCATATAATCTAATATTAATATCAGAACAACTTGAAGACGGGAAGAGGGAGGGGGGAAGGGGGGAAAGAGACCGAGATACATTAAAAAAAAAATCAATATACGTATAACGGAAATTGTTTGTAAATTGATTGTCTCGTCCCTTAGCGTCCACCCCCACCCCCACCCTTCTACCCCCCCCCCTTTTATCCCCACACACAAGACTCGGTTGGTGGTTGGACGACCATGACGATAGACAAGTGTAAGGGGAAATAAAAAAAAAAAAACTTTTTTGTCTTCAAGTGATGTTTGTTTGCTGTCTTCATTGCGTGCTTCTTTTGAACAAAAACATTCACCCAGGGGAGGGGGGGGGGCCGCCACATGCGCCGTTTGCACTCTTTGGTAAACAATTTCTTTTTTTTTGCAAAATTAATCCGCTGCGTTCAGTGCCCCACCCTGTTCCCGCCGACCTCCGCGTACCGACTTCCTGTCATCTTAATCTAAGACGGGTGACAGAATATTAAGTGAATATCTTTTGTTTTTATGCCAGTAAAGTTTGAAATTTTTTTTTTTTCATTTTATTTTTTCCTAGAATGAAATAATGAAGAATAAAACTGTTAACAAAACATGGCGATATTTAAAAATAATGAAACTGAAAAAAAAGTTAACAAAAGAAATAAAAGAATAATTAGGAAAGATGTGGTAGATAGATGGGAAGACAACTAGACTTAGAAGGGCGGTAACTCTACACACAATGTCTCAATGAATCTCTGACATGAAATAAAAACGAATTAAAAAAAAAAAATTCATCAATAAACATAAGTGTATAAATAAATAAAGTTTATGACAGACGGAAAGATTCGAATATTTATTCCTGTAAGTTCGGTAAATGTAAACAGTTTTTATTTAATTTTTTTTTAATTTATTTATAACGATTTAGATTTTCTTATAAGCTTTTCATTAGTTTTAATTTCAGCGCGTAGCTGTGTGTGTGTGTGTGCGTGCGTGCGTGCGAGCGTGCGTGTGTGTGCGTGCGTGCGAGCGTGCGTGTGTGTGTGTGCGTGCGAGCGTGCGTGTGCGCGTGCGTGAGTGTGTGTGTGTGCGTGCGAGCGTGCGTGTGCGTGTGTGTGAGAGTGTGAGTGTGAGTGTGTGTGTGAGTGTGTGTGTGTGTGTGAGTGTGAGTGTGAGTGTGAGTGTGTGTGTGTGTCTGAGTGTGAGTGTTTGTGTTTGTGTGTGTGTGTGTGTGTGTGTGTGTATGTCCTCAAATCGTGTAACTCAATTTTGGACCTGTTCTAATTTAGTGAGAATTTTCACAGTTGACACAAGTAAACATTCTACTTGACTATACACGATGTTAATACTTTCCAGTCAATGAACTAACTATCATCCTGTAGAAATACGAAACTAATTACTTTTTTTTCCATGCGCGATTATCATGTACATAAAATAAACCCACAAAACAATACAAAATGTTGCTTAGCTCGGTACATAGTGTACGAAGTGGGCAGATTTTTTTTATATTGGTCTTTAAGTCTGCCAAATTAATAAAATTGTAATTAAGCGTGCAAAGAAACAAAATTTCTTTCAAAACAAAAAAGTAAAAAAAAAAACAGAACTACAAGATAAATGTAAGCTTATAATTGTAATTGTTATCATTATATACATATTGCAACGATATAATGTATTGTATTGTATTTTAGTGCTAATTAGAGGCTTTACTTTTAAGATTTTTATATTAATATTTTACAAGAAATAAAATTTAACGACATTTGATATCGGTTTAAGTCACACGCCGTGTCCGGTTTCTGCTCCTCTGGTTTAACCGACATTTTTCAATCAATCAATCAATCATTTCAAATGAGTTTACAAATCAATTAATTAAGATAATTTGTTTAATAAAAAAAACGCAGTGTCTACAGGATCATCATGGTGCCTGGAAAAAAAAAATACGGAGTCCCGCATGAAAAAACAAAAACAACAACAATGATTGTCCAGTCAATAATGTTTTAAAAAAATATTAATTTCACAAAATCAATCTTGATATGTAAATAAGTAGACTAAAAAAATCATGATTATAAAAAATACCCCCACGTACAACACTCAAATCATCAGATAGGCCAACGAGAATTCCTACTCAAAAAGTGACTCGACACCCACACCCCTCCCCTCCCCCCCCCCCACACACACACTCGGGTAAACACCTCTGATGCTATTAGGGGCACCACACCAGAAAAAACATATGTAAATGTTCAACAATTATCAAATACTTTCATCGAGCTGTATATGGTGTATATGAAATACGGGGCATATGATGCCCCGCCCCGCACCGCACCCCCCCCCAGCTGTGAAAAATTAAAAAAAAAACAGGCGTCTAAATAAGGGGCCAGGGAGGACGCGTGGGGGGGCGGGGCCGGAACGTGGGAAGATTTCGATCGTGAAAAAAAAAACCCGTCATGGGTTCTTTTTCATGAGAAGTGCCCTCCGCAATCACTACTGACTGCGGGGCCCCCAAGGTTGTATTCAACTGTCATCTGCCCCTCCCCCCCCATATGAGTCATGTATTTAGAATTAACCTCTATAGTATACAGGACTGTGATCTAAGATTAGAATTCATCCGCCATGAGTCCAACTTAGACTACTGAATAGTCAAGTGTATCTGCGGTATATATACACCCATAGTACTTTCATTGCATCTCCCTTTCACAAGAAGATATTTGGTAATAGTCAGGGCCGGCTTTACGAATTGCGGGGCCCAATTTAACGGATGCTCTCGAGGCCCCTCTTATATTTTTTTTACATTAACAACTACTACTATTAATTAGTTAAATGTAAATAGCGGGGCCCCTGCCAGGCGCGGTTCCCAATTAGGAGCTATTAGTCAAATCGGTCTAAGGCCAGCCCTGGCTTTAGAGGGGTGTGGGTGTAGATACCAAAGTGTGGGTGGGACGAAAACGGTATCTTCGTGTTACGACAAGGTCCCAAGTATATTTTTCAAATAAACATTCACACAAAATGTGTGAGATGTTCCGACTTTGAGTAAAATAGTACAATGTATCAAGAATACAAATGAAAAAGGAACTAATAATAATCATAATAAAGCCAAGCAAATTAAATTTGAAAGAAATCTATACCGGCGCCCTGCGACTTCACTGCTTACGACCCTTAGCCCCCCCCCCCCCCGCAACCCCACCAACCGAACGAAATCTCGCTATCCCGCTATTTTTATTTCAATTTACGTCCAAACCAATAGGCTTTACACGTTAATAAAAATAAGAATCGATACCGCCCTGCCTCGTTACCCAGATCCAATTAGTACAGCTATGAGCCCCCCGGTTTGAAATTGGAATCGCCCGAGCAGGCAAAGACATTAGAGCGAAACTCGATTAGGAAAATCTCGTCTGCCATATTTAATTTGCACACCCTTCCCCCCTAGATCGAAGGGATTTTTTTTATTATTATTTTTATTTTTCGGCGGGTGACCAGTCCTATCCAGGATAATAGAGGTCAGGGGGGTCAGTCACAGAGTGTCTACTTGCCTAAATTAGTTGGAGGCGAAATGCTGTCTGCTGATTGGTTAGGAGAAGACGACCAATAATAATAAAATAATCAAAAAAAAAAAAGTTGGAAGAGGGTTAACCGTGTGAAAGCGAGGCTATCAATTTGCGATCCTTTACGATTGGTTAAACTGTTGCGCGTCACAAAAACACGAAGATCTGAGACATTTGCCGGTAATGAGGCTAAAACAACAACATAATTCTATTTGTAAACCTTCCTTTTTCGTTGCTAACTTATTTTTACAACCCCCCCCCCCATTCCTTTTCCGTTACAGTGCGCCTTGAATTTGTTCTTGTTTTAGATAGAGGGGTGGGGAAGGGGGGGGGGTTGATTCAGTGACGAAATTATGTCGTAATTTTTTGTGGGTAAAAAAAAATCGGTAAAGACTTTATTGCGACAATTTTATCGGGGACATGTTGCCTGTGTGTGTGTGTGTGTGTGTACGCATGTGCTTAAATGTGAGTGTTTAAAATATTGCATGAGTTATATATACATGCGCTTAGATGTGTGTTTATATAGGCGTTTTATTATATGTTTATATAAGCGTTTAATTGTGTGATTAAGTAAACGTTTAGATGTATGCTTAGTAAACGTATATATGTGTGTTTAAGGAAGCGTTTAGCTGTGTGTTTAAGTAAGCGTTTAGATGTGTGTCTAAGTAAGCGTTTAGATGTGTGTTTAAGTAAACGTTTAGATGTGTAATTAAGTAAACGTTTAGATGTGTCTTTAAGTAAGCGTTTAGATGTGTGTTTAAGTAAACGTTTAGATGTGTGTCTAAGTAAACGTTTAGATGTGTGTTTAAGTAAACTATAAGATGTGTGTTTGTAGACACGTTTAATTGCGTTTTTAAGTAAGGTTTATGTTTGCGCTTTACTGCCATTATTTTGATTCCTTTTGCTAACAATGTGTTTCAAAGAGTTTATATTTAAATATTTTATCACAATCAGCCTAAGTCATTCAAAGTTAAAAGATCACAGTCGATTTCAACAGGAAAATAAAATATATTTGAATTTTTTTTTTTAAATAAATAAACAGAATTTGACTGTTACAAAAAGTAGTATTAATATAATAAAGAAGTTTACTTCATTGATTTATACAAATATTTATATACATTGACATTACTTAATAAAAATGAAAGCTTGGTTACCCAACTAAATACATATATTTTTTTTAATTGCTTCTTATCAATTGATTTATAAAGATAAATATAGTTCAATATATTATAAAATCTTAGTAATGTTTACTTTATATAAATGTTAATCTTATTTAATGATTTTTTTTCTTTTTATTAATTTGAAAAATTATTTTACTAAGTGCTTTTTAAAAGTTTCTGTTTACATTTATTTATTTTATGCTTTTTAGTTTTGAACGAATGTAGCTTTATATTGTTTTTTGTCCCCGTTTTGTCTGTCTGTCTGTCTGTCTGTCTGTCCGTCCGTCATCACCCTAGATCTCAACAACCATAAGTCCTAGACCCATGATGTATATATCATTTTGTAGGTCTTGGCCTGCCAAGAAATTACTTTTTTCCATTTCGCGATCTGACCTCTGAGGGCGTAAAAGGGGGTTTAGTACCGTTTTTTGCTTTATAAGCTATATTAATAAAGAGCGCCTATATCTCAACAACCATAAGTCCTAGACCCATGATGTATATATCATTTTGTAGGTCTTGGCCTGCCATGTGTACATCAAAAGTCCATTTCGCGATAGAACCTCTGAGGGCCGGGCTTCAGGGCTCCTAAGGGGCTTATATATTATATATACACCTTGTACGTTCAATAACCCATTCATTTGGTGCGAAATACTGCAGCACGTAGTTTCACCAAGATTTATTAAGAAACTCATCAAATGAAATAGTAAGCTTGTGTTCTGAGTTTAATTGAAAGTATCAGAGCTATGCAACAATTGACGGAGTTTTCGGACGATTAAATGACTATAATTTCAAATGTTTTCAATTATGAGTCCTATTTCAGTAACCACAAACCACTTGTAGTTAGATTTAAGAGAAAATAATTTTTTTTCAAATATAAAGAAACGTCTTTATAATATTTTTTACAGATATATGCATTACACAATTGAATTTATAAACATTTCCAAAATTTACAAATATTTACTGAAAGCTAACAAACGTACTGATGCATAACAAGAAAATGCGCTAACACGTCCTGTGTCCAGAATGGAACAGGCTTAATTGCTTGTTTTTTAATGTGCCGAATTTGAGCCATCTTGCTGAACTAGAACAGGCAGAAATTGAGTTTTGTGATTTAAAGACAGACAGGCACAGACAGACACACAGAGAGTGAGACTGATTAGTGAAATTGTAACAAATAGATAAGCTGATGAGTGGATAGATTGATGAGTAGATTGATTGATGAATAAATTGATTGGTGGGTGGATAGATGAGATAAATAATAGACTTATAGATAGTCAGGAAGACAGACAGACATACAGACAGATAGACAGACAGACAGACAGACAGACATATAGACAGACAGACAGATAGACAGACAGACAGACAGACAGACAGACAGACAGATAGATAGACAGACAGACAGACAGACAGACAGACAGACAGACAGACAGACAGACAGATAGATAGATAGATAGATAGAAAGATAGATAGATACATATATAGATATAGATAGATAGATAGATAGATAGATAGATAGATAGATAGATAGATAGATAGATAGATAGATAGATAGATAGATAGATAGATAGATAGATAGATAGATAGATAGATAGATAGATAGATAGATAGATAGATAGATAGATAGATAGATATGTGTATGTGCTGTATATGTCAATCTAAACCTGTATACAGATGTCCACTTTTTTCTCTGTGTATGCAGCATGGCAATGAATAAATAATTATTTTCAACAATTTAAAAAAACAAAAAAAATATTTAAAAAAAAAATACAAATAAAAAACAGCCCCAAAAAGTCTCTTAGTTACTTAATGGTAATAGTTAATATGTCACACTGGTCATTCTGTGGGTTTTGTTTATACCAGCCGTGCGCTGGCGTGCGCGAACAACCAGGTCAATCCAGCTATGTCGCACGCGGGGCATGGATGTTACAACTCCGGTGCTAAATGAAACGAAATACAACGATATGTTTTAATATTGGTCAAAGGGAATTAATCCAACTGAAATTTAATACGTTTATCGGGGTGTTGTTTCCCTTGAATCGTATTTATGAAATTTAGCATCTCGATAATAATAAACAAACTACTATTGCAACCCACAGTTGAAGACTATGACAAGGTTACAGTTTTTGTGGCGGGGACATGCCGATTCAGAATGAGTGGATGATCAATGCGAACTGGTCAGATATCGTCATTTGACAGCTTATTTATGTGGACAGGAACACTTTTACTAAACTCGTAGAGAAACTGTCCAAGTTTAGGGGCATAGACATCGAGAGAATGTGGGGAATGAGAACCACCATGATGGCCGTTGTCGTGTGAGCACTGAAAGTAGTGGAGAAAGATCTAGACAAGATCATCCTCGAAATACCTGAACAATTGAGTTTATGTGATCTGTAGAAGGTTTGTCTTACTAGACACAGTCGCCATATTGTGGAGTGATCTCCACTTGAGTTATTTAGGGCCATGGCATGGGCTTGACGATTATGAACTTACCAATAGAAGACACACTTGCTTCTACACACCTATACATATATATATACACACACACATACATACAAACAGACATACAGACACTCACACAGACAGACCGACACACACACACACACACAAACACATAGACATTCAGACACAGACACACATACAGACAGGCACAGACACTCACACACACACTTAGACATACACACATACAAACAGACAAACACTTACACAGACAGACCGACACGAACACACACACACACACACACACGCATAGACATTCAGACACAGACATACAGACACAGATATACACACAAACAGACACACACAGAGACAGACACACAGACACAGTAATACACACACACAGACACAAAGACACACAGACAGACACATAGACACAGTAGCTCACACACATACACACAGACACAAAGACACACATACACTGACACACACACACACACACACACGGACTTGTCAACGGAAAGATAGAGATAGACAGACATTGGTAAAAAGTCTGCTTTGGAGATAAGTAAAAAAAAAACAAAAAAAAAATGAAATTTCTAAAAACCTATTGTCTCTAAAACCAAAAATTGTGTACTCAATGAACGGATTCAACTTTCGAAAATTGAAAATAGAGTTTGAAAACATTAAAAAACAGGTTCAAAAACACGATCTTAATGAACCATACTTAAAAATAATAACGTTTTCCATTTTTATTCTGTGCCAACATCAAATGTGGCGACGCGTCCTTAGCAACGTCATCATGGCCGGAGCAAAACCCACCCATTAGATGCGATGTTTTCAAAGTAATGACTGCATTAATCCTGAAATCTGATCCCGCGCGCGCGCGCGCGCGGGAAGGAGAGAGATGAGGGAGAACCTCGAAGGCGGTACATTCTTTATATGTCTGTGTGTGTGTGTGTGTATGTATGTATGTATGCGCGCACGCGCGTGCTTGCGTGTGTGTGTGTGTGAGAGAGAGAGAGAGAGAGAGAGAGAGAGAGTCACACGAAGGTGAGGTTGGGAGGTGCAAGTGGGGGAGGGGGAGTGGTGAAAGAAAGCCCGCGACGTCGTAGTACTTAGTGACGTGGCTGTAACGCGGTGGGCTGAAGACATGAAAAGTGTAAGAGAGAGAGAGAGAGAGAGAGAGAGGTGGAGAGGGAGGGAGGGAGGGGTGGGGTTCTATTCGCTAACCATGGCGCAGCACCATTATTACCCTGGTGAGTACCACGGTCCGCACATTGATTTTTTGTTGTTGCTTTAGTTTCTTTTTTATACATCGTCAAGCTAAATAATGACCTCTGTCGTCTTCTTCTTCTTGTACGTCGTCATCCACGAGAGAAGCTTCCTTGGTGCCACTCTTCAATTAGTCGGGGAAACTGAGAAGAAGGGAACAAAAAAAAAAAAAGAAAACCCAAAGACAATAATAATAAAAATGAAAATCTCTCCTTCGTAATGTTTTGTTTAGTTCAGTGAGTCAGTATCTTCGTCGTACTGTTTACAAAACAGCATTTGCATCGTTACAATAGTGGGTGGGTGTGTGTGTGTGTGTGTGTGTGTGTGTCTGTGTGTGTGAGTGAGAGAATAAGAGAGAGAGAGAGGAGGGTGGGGGATAGATTAGGGAGGTAAGGGGAGGTGGGCGTGGGGCATACATGGGTATTAAAAATATAAAAACCACCAGACGCAATGATATAATAACTGTTTCGTGTTTATTTTTTTCCCCACCTTAATTTGGCCTGCCACGTGGAAGGTTTTGAGTGGCCTGTGACGTCACATTCTAGAATGTGAACAGTAGGTAGAGCTGGGGTGGGAGGGGAAAGGGGGATGGGTGTTTGGGGGCTTACCGATATGTACTTTATAAAAAAAAACGGAATTCGCGACGTTGTAACAAAGTCTGGAGTCTGTCTAATTGTTTGTTTTCTGGACGCAGTGAATGAAAATTAAAAAAAAATTAAAACAAAAGTAATAAAAAATAAATAGATAGGATGTGGTCAATAAATGGGTCAACAATGTGATGATATTGACCAGACCATAATAGTTGGGGAGGGGGAGTTAATATAAATCAAACAAAAAAAAAGTTTGCGGTTTTTCAGTAGCCATGGTAACGCTGAGATTTGAAATGTGCTCAGTCCACTTCATAGTATATCTCAGATCAATCGACGCCACTGCTATGTAATGTCCCTTACAACTTGGGGGAATTACGGCCCTGCCGCAATAGTTGAGGGGGGTAGGGACTCTTATAAAAATCGATTTACTTTCTTAAATCCGGGGGGGGGGGGGGGAAGGGGGGTGGGCATCACCTCTAGCCCCCGATCCCGCCCCTCCCACAATGACTCCATTATTCGCTACTGAGGTCAATAGTTTGTACTGTCAGTTTCAGGTGAGGATAAATTGTGTCATCTTGAGATAAAAAAAACATTGAAGGAAAAAAATAATACAATATACATAAATTACCGGCAGTAATACCAGTTGGCCATTTATATTTCATTCTTCTAACGCCCCCCCCCATCCCAAAACAATGTAGCCCCTAACATGTGGTCAAAACAATGTAGCCCTAAAGTGGTCAAAACAAAGTAGCCCTAAAGTGGTCAAAACAAAGTAGCCCTAAAGTGGTCAAAACAATGTAGCCCCTAAAGTGGTCAAAACAATGTAGCCCCTAAAGTGGTCAAAACAATGTAGCCCTAAATTGGTCACAAAGTAGCCCTAAAGTGGTCAAAACAATGTAGCCCCTAAAGTGGTCAAAACAATAGACCCTAAAGTGGTCAAAACAATGTAGCCCCTAAAGTGGTCAAAACAATGTAGCCCCTAAAGTGGTCAAAACAATGTAGTGGTCAAAACAATGTAGCCCCTAAAGTGGTCAAAACAATGTAGCCCCTAAAGTGGTCAAAAAAAACCAATCATTAAAAAAAATAAATTTTAAATTCCACAAATCGGCTGTCATTCTAGTCCCAGGGCAACTGGAAAAGGGTGGGGGGGGGGCTCTTAACGCCTTTTTGGATGGCCAGATTAAAATCCCTTGGGGGTGGGATTAATGGGGAAGGGTCCCAGAAGGCTTGTGTTTGCCCATTCTTAAGAACAACTTAGAATAGAATACGCCGCAATATTTTCTTCAGACTCTACATATAGAGAGAGTGCAACACACAGTTATCTGTCATTATTAGTTGGATTGTTTCCCCTGGAGTTCATCCTATGCACAGTGGAAAATAGAAATAATCATTTTTTCTTTTTTACATCTCAAGCGGATATCAAAACATAATAAAAACAAAAAACAAGCAATTAAGCCTGTTCCATTCTGGACACAGGACGTGTTAGCGCATTTTCATGTTATGTATCAGTACGTATGCTATCTTTCAGTAAATATTTGTAAATTTTGGAAATGTTTATAAATTCAATTGTGTAATGCATATATCTGTAAAAAATAAATTATAAAGACGTTTCTTTATATTTGAAAAAAATTATTGTCTCTTAAATCTAACTACAAGTGGTTTGTGGTTACTGAAATAGGACTCATAATTGAAAACAAGACCTACAAAATGATATATACATCATGGGTCTAGGACTTATGGTTGTTGAGATCTAGGGTGATGACGGACAGACGGACAGACAGACAAAACGGGGACAATAGAGCATATTTTTTCGAAAATGCTCTAAAAATGAAATCGAATATTCGATTATATAGATTATCTAGGAATAGCATCTTAGGCCCGGGGGTGGGTGTGGGGGGTGTATATAGAGAGGCGCCTGGGGGAGAGAGGGGGGGGGAATTGATTTTAAGTAACGTCTCGGCGTGTTTGTATTTACATTGTCGGCACCCCGACATCGTGCGCCCCCTACGAGAATGTAAACTGCCATTTAGTCATAGGTCATTGTCAGCCTGCTCACAGCTGTGCTCGCTCCCTCCCCCCCCTCCTCCACCTACAGAACGGTTAGACTCTCTCCCGCTCACCCCCCCACCCACACATACTAACACTTACTCTAACTCACCCCGCCCACCAACTCCTTTATACAGTCCCTTTCCCCTCCATGTTGCACGCCTTTAGCTAAGGTCCTCATAACAGCAGCATTGTGTGGCGTCATGGGGAGAAAAAGAAGGGGGGAGGGAGGGAGGGCGCCCTGTTATTTTATTTTTCTTTCTGTTTCCCTACATCCTTCCCCCCCCATCATTTGTTGATAGTTCTCCGCCTTTCAAGCCCCTCAAACCCTCAAAACCGACTACCCATAGCGACACCTTTACAAACTACTACAATCGCTCACGTCCTTCCGAGCCCCGCTCCCCTCCCCTCGACACACACACACACACGCATTCCCACCCCTCCCCCCCTCTCTCTATTCCCTGCCGCCCTCCTCCCTCCCGAGCCATTAATTATTTTTGTTTTTTTTTTCTTCTGGGTGAGCACACACAACATGCTCCGCACGTGCGCATTTCACGAAGAACGCCGGGGTTAAAGGTTATCGCTGTTTTATCTAAAATTCAATACCATCTCGCCGTTGGCTGCAATGAGTACAATAAGATACTGACCAGTGTTGAGGGGCGTTTGTAGTGACCAATGATAATCAATCATTGGGTTTTTATGTTGGTCATTTTATAGATTCAACAATCAGCTAAAAAATAATTCAGTCGAACAATTATTTAGTCTGGCAACCATTCAGTCAAATAATCACTCAGTCAGACAGTCTTTCAGTCAGACCGTCATTCAGCCAGACAGTCATTCAGTCTGGCAAACCTTCAGTCAGTTAATCACCCAGTCAGACAGTCATTCAGTCAGACAATCATTAGGTGGGCAGACTAACGGATGATATAAAGATAATTGGAAAGATAATCAGTCATATGGACTGATACAAAAATAGGCATAGAAAAATAAACAGTCAGATTGGCAGACATTTATACTGATGGATGGATGGATGAATAGGTACAAAGATAGACAGACAGACAGATGTGGCAACCTTTTGTTGATTTGTTTATTACTTCCTATAAAATATTGCACCAATCTAGTTATGCCCCCCCTTTCCATAATTTACTAATTTGTACACCAACTTATGCAATAAATGTATTACTTTTAAATTAGAGAATTTCTTCAATTTATACCGCAAAGTGGATTGTCACGTGATCATTGTATATCCTGACAGTGAAAACGTTTTTTTTTTCTCTCCCTTGTTTCATGAATGACAATTTGACAAACAGTGAAACATAAAGATGTTTATAAGCCATAAACCAGGGGCGGATTTAATAACTGGCACATCGGGCGTCCGTCTGGTATTCCCCCTTTACCTGTCAAGGCACCCACCCCCCCCCCCCACAAATCTATAAGGAATTTATATCCTCTCTGTTGTCAGTCTTTGGCCCTCTCTCTCCTCTCTTCCCTTTCTCTCTCTTCCTCATCTCTCTCTCTCCCTCATCTCTCTCTCCCCTTCTCTCTCCACTCTTCTCTCCCCCTTCTCTCTCCCCCTTCTCTCTCTCCCCCTTTCTCTCTCTCCCCATTCTCTCTCCATCTCTCTCATTCTCTCTCCCCTTATCTCTCTTTCACACACACACACACACCTTCACAAAGACTTTGGGGTTTGGGGGTGTGTGGAGGGGTACCTGAGATGACCTTAGTCTTCCACAGCATGCAGTCTTAACAGGCAGTGAAATCTTCGGGAAATGGTTTTGAAGATTAGGAGTATTGGTTTGAAAACAAACAACGACTTGTGTATTATTTCCAAAACCAGTACATGCCTATCATTAATTAAGAGAGGAAAAGAAGAAAGAAAAAAAAAATATTTTTTTTGTTTTCTTTGGGTATGTTGACCAACTAACCTGTATCCTGTCCTCGGGCAGGTCTATTTTTAGCGCCAACAGTTCCCTGGCGTAGAGATCAGGGTAATGGGCGTCCTTGAACGCCTTCTCCAGCTCTTCCAGCTGGTAGCTGGTGAAGATGGTTCTGTGGAAAACACAAATAAAACACACAATTACCGTTACACCTTGGATTGCCGTGGGGGGGGGAGGTTTATGGTCTGGGTCTTTACCATACAGACATGAAAGAATAGTTTAGCGATACGGTGATAATTCGAAGGCTGTCACCAAATTTTCCAGTTGGCAGCTGTTGAAGATAGTTATGTAGGCTAGCTGGCTGCTTGCTACCTGCGATATAATAATGCATCCTTCTTGTGTTTAGATTTCCAGTTTTGGAATTCCCCAGACTATTTTTAGCCGAGCTTGCGAGCTAACTCCCATTGAGTGAGACGAAAATTTTTAGAATTCACACTTGCTTGTTAACTCCCCCAGGTTAGTTTTTAGCCGGGATCTCACGTACGGTCGTTCTACCGCCTAGGTTAGACGATTATGTATTAGATACCAATTAACAAAATTGAACCACATCACAGTCCTACTGAGAAATATGATCGGGTTTTTACTATGCCCTAAGAATTTTAGTAAAAAAAAAAAAACAAGAATTTAAAAAAAAAAACAAATTGAAAGCCCGCAACCCAGACTTTGAGAATAACTTGTCTGGCATTTAACTAAGAGTTAAAGGACTGAGATCGTTTTGGAATCCCTGCCGCCCATGGAATCAACAAGATCAGGTCATAAATTAAATGGAGTTGTGTGTTGTATGGTATTGTTGTAGATTATGTTGTGGTTATTTCAGGCCTGCCAAGTTGGCAAATTTTTATTTGGCAATAGTGCCCTGCCTGGCCAAGAAAGATACATTATGGCAGATATTACAAGGTAAGAACTATATGAAACTAGCTACCCATAAAACTAGCTACCTATAAAACGAGCCAATTATAAAACTAGCTAACTATAAAAATAGTTAACCTTTTAAACCTTTAAGATATTACAAAAATTGGAAGCTATTTTATCTAATTTTGTATTTCAAGCTTGTCATTTAAAACTTTCTAAAAAAAATGTATTAAATTTCAGAGAATTATAGAAACATTATTTTGCTTTATATAATTCTTATTAAAAGCTAGAATTTATAAATAAGACTTTTATTTTGATGGCGAATTAGCTTTAGACCTCTTGTATAATTTATACAATTTACTGCAACATATGTGACAGTAATACCCGCCAAATACATGACTTTCTCAAATGTAACACTTTAAAAATTATCATATTTAATAAAAAAAACAACTAAATTTGACATTTAGTCAGGGGAAGCAATACGAGATTTAGCCAGGGTTTATCATGGGCCAAAATTAGATAAAGCCAGGGACTTATGCTACTGTGGACCTAATGCTTAATGCCTCAAAAAAAAAGGGGGGGGGGCGATAATTCTAACTAAATGACAAAACGTATCACAAAATTAGATTGAGCCAATGGTTAACGTGGAACAAGATTGGATACATCAACGCGAATTAGCATACACACACAAAATCACAGGCAGATCTGTAGAAGTTGACATGTTTACTCTTTTCTTACCCCCTCTTCTCTCTCTCTCTCTCTCTCTCTCTCTCTCTCTCACCCCTTCTCTCTCTCTCTCTCTCTCTTTCTCTCCCCCTTCTCTCTCTCCCCCTTCTCTCTCTCTCCCCATCCTCTCTCCCTCTCTCTCTCATTCTCTCTCCCATCATCTCTCTTTCACATACACACACACACACCTTCACAAACACATATACTCACAGAGCCAAGAAAGAGACAATTATCCCCCTGTACCTATACACGCGCACAAACGGTTGAAGCTGAAGAAAGGTCACCAAATAATCGCTCCCTCCCGCCAGCTTCAATTTGATTTAATGGAGTAATGACTTCGCCCTCTTCGTTGCAGTTTATTTTTTTTTTAACTTTTACTTCGCCTCGTTCCTGTTATCGTTACTGCGGGGAATCTCAAATCGTTATTGGCTCCTGGGTATCACGTCTCGTCCGTAAAGACATACAGCTATTTAACTCTCAAAGTCATGCTCCAATTTCCAGCCGAGATAATGGACCCCCCCCTCCCCCCACCTCACGAAGCGATTTTATTTCAGTTATTATTATAGTTTTTTTTGAAAGTTGTTAAAGAAATAGAGAAATGAAATAAAAACATTTCAGAGTAAAGCAAATATTTTTATATCGATACCATGTACGTTTTGGTGTGTTGCGCGTGGTGGATGTCAGGAGGTCGGCACAGTATGCTCGGCGAAGGTGGCGTGTTTGAATCCCTTCAGTGCAGTTGACCTATGTCTTCCTTGGTCACTGCAGGTCAACGGGTGGGGGGAGGGGTACGGAATTAGATAAAACGCATAATAGTAATAAAGATAACTGTCAAGGGCTGTTGTGAAAATATTTGCAAACCCGTTGTGGGAGTAGGAAGGGATGTGTGGGGGGGGAGTGGGGAGGCCAAAACAACTAGTAGCTGTTTTCTGTTATATTTTTAAACACTAGATTAAAGAAGTCGTAGCGTGACATCGGGGCATAGAGGGAAAAAAAACTCTTAATTAAAAAAACAAACAAAATGTATCAGTGACTCAAAATATGGGTGAGGGGGAGTGAGGGAGAGGGGGTGGGGGTAAACTTTAACGGATGCTTGTGCGGCCCCGCATCTAGCCTGCGACAAGAGCCATGACTGATAGAGACATGCTACACGTTAATTGGGCGCGAGGCCCAATTTGGAGCAATCGGTAAAATCGGCCTAAGCCCGGCCCTGATAGTGAAGATAAGGCCTACGGTATGAGGGGGGGGGGGGAGGGGGTAAAGGCGACATGCACCTCTATTGAACAAGAGAATTCTTTAGAACTCCATTGCGAAAAATAAATAAATTCTGACATTGGTGATGGGGGGGGGGTTGAAGGTTGCAGTAAATCATTTCTAAAAATTACGTAAGAGAGGAAATAAGTCGCATTTTGGCTTTGTATCTTCATTTTCGATTACCTCCCCCCAATGTTTCAGCTAGTTATTCCCTGTCATGGTAAAGTTATGAGTACTACGCACACAGGTGTGTGTGTATCTTTGGAGCTTGGCCAACCAGGTCAACATGTGGTCACGGGGTCATGATTCGAGATGTTTATAGAAAATAAATATGTTGTTTATTATTCTAGATATTTATAGAAAATAAATATGTTGTTTATTTGTAAATTGTATTGACTAAATAAGTGAGAGACAGAGCGGTGTGGAATGTTCGAGATGGATGGAAGGAAATTATATAAAGACGATGTTCAGTTTAGAAGGGGGGTTGAAAAGGAGAGTTGAGTCAATCGAGTCAGTGAAGTTATTTGAGTTCAGAAGTTCAGTTGAGTATTGAGAGAGTATTTGAGTACATATCAGAAGTTTTAGTTGATCAGTTAAGTTCATTGTTAACAAGTATTATTCATTGGATTTATTCTGTTTATTTATATTATTGTGTCGTCAATAAATCATATGAACCATGGACATGAATTGAGTTTTCATTATTAACCAGTTCATTACAAAACATCATTTACATTCCCCTTACCCTTTGCCTAACACGCCCCCCACCACACACACACACACACACACACCGACAATTCACAAAACTATTTCCCCCCTTTCGGATCCATCCAGATCATGCTCCTCCTTCCCCCTCCTCACCCCCCAAAAAAAAAAATACTACCCTTACAGTCACGAGGGGGGACCCGAGCTGCTGACCAATAGCCCTCGTTGTGGCGCTTAAATATACTAATTGGAGAATCCCCCCCCCCAATCCATCCTCGCGCGAGCGCTATAGAGAGAGAGAGAGAGAGAGAGAGAGAGTCCGTAATTGGGCCAATTTTCTGCTGCCTAATTTGGCGAGAGTACACCGCCACCTATCTCATGGCGCGTGCGACCGTCGAAGGGCGGTGCACGTGCTGGCTACAACCGTTAAGTCTCTATATCACCCTCCTCTCCCTGATTCCTCCAAAACTCCCTCCCCCCCTCCTTCTCACCCCGCACAGCGCCCCTTAACCCAGAAGTTTGAGAAGCGAATCTGTAAAGATGTTTTATTTAAAGGTGGCTAGGAAAGGGTGGACATTTCGTGGTGTGCAGACAAAGA
Source organism: Bulinus truncatus (assembly GCA_021962125.1). NCBI lineage: Eukaryota > Metazoa > Mollusca > Gastropoda > Planorbidae > Bulinus > Bulinus truncatus. The sequence goes on from JAGDYQ010000052.1 coordinate 1,861,122, forward strand.
AACCGATCGAGGTTAACTACGGTGGACATACATACATACATACATACATACATACATACATACATATTTACATACTTACATACTTACATACTTACATACATACATACATACTTACATGCATACTTACATACATACTTACATACATACATACATACTTACATACATACATACATACATACATACATACATACATACATACATACATACATGCATACATACATACATACATACATACTTACATACTTACATACATGCACACATTCATACTTACATACATACTTACATACATACATACATACTTACATACATACTTACATACATACTTACATACATACTTACATACATACTTACATACATACTTACATACATACTTACATACATACTTACATACATACTTACATACATACTTACATACATTCACATATTTATATACATACATACATACATACATACATACATACATACATACATACATACTTACATAAATACATATATACATACATACATACATACATACATACATACATACATACATACATACCAGAGGTGTGCGGATCTTGAAATTTAGCGTCCGCGTCCGTCCGCGGATTTCTATCAATGATCCGCGTCCGCGTCCGCAGAATCTTACAACATTGGTCTGCGGACCAGTCCGCGCGTCCGCATAGCTGAAATTTAGCTGTTTAAATGACTTGAAATTTTTTTTACGGTAACGCTAATGAAGATCCGCGTCAGTCCGCGAGTCCGCAACTTAACCATACGAAGCGTCCGCTGTCAGTCCGCGGATTCGGAAAAGTCAGCGGATCTGCGTCCGCAAGCGGACGCGTCCGCTGTCCGCTCATCTCTGATACATACATACATACATACATGCATACATACTTACATACATACTTACATACATACTTACATACATACTTACATACATACATACATACATACTTACATACATACATACATACATACATACATACATACATACATACATACATACATACATACACACATACATACATACACATGTATATATATACATACATACAAACATACATGCATACATAAGTACATGCATAAATACAAACATACCAACATACAAACATATAGACAAACCAACAGACAGTCAACTCTACTAATTAAATCATCATCACTGGCCTATGCCTTGAATACTCTTCAAACCCACCCCACACGTAACTCACTTGTTTTGTCAAATAAAACTAATAAAATATAAAAAAAAAATAAAAAAGATGAACGCACGCATCAAAACGAAATGAAGTAAAAAAATCATTAATCTGTTCATTTTTTCCCTATAATTTTGTTCGTTTCTTAATACCACTGTCGTGATTCCCGCAGGACGACATGTGTCAGGAGTTTACGTGGTTTGTTTTTTTTTTTGTTGTCATAGTTGTTTCCGTTGCTAGGTCTACGTTGCATAGCAACGGTGAAACTAAAATGGCGGGTTGAGCGACGAAGACGGTTTAAGAGCAACATGGACCAGCTCTTAGTCAGTGGTGAGATTGTCGACTCAACAAGGAGGTGCCGTACGCATGCGCGGGGCCTATGGTGGGTCTTAAATGCGGGGCCCAGATAGTGTAGTCATGAATCTTACCAAAAAATTACTTCTATCGAGGGGCCCCCTACTTTACGCCATACCCCAAGACGAGAATGAAGTCCAACGGAAACATTTCCTGTACGCTGTGCGCGTTAACTGCATAGCTCATAACCGATTTATTCACTATTTCTCTCTCTCTCTCTCTCTCTCTCTCTCTCTCCCTCTGAAATCTCTCAGTGATAACTGCGGGCTGAGACTTAAGTCTCTTAAAGCCCGTGATGTCAAACTCGCTGTGTACTTCAACATCTGGGAACTGCCATTAGCCAGGAAACTACCCGACTGGTCCACCCTGATTTGTTCACTGGTGCCATACATCTCTATGTGGCGAACACCAATTTAAAATTAAAACAATAATATTCATTTCAAAAATTGCACAGCCAGTCTTTTTTTTTTTTGTCTCTTTGCCGCGCACAGCGGTCTGAAGACCAGAGGAAATCCTCCTGTCTCCTCCCCTCCCTCCTCCACCCACCTCCTCTGGACTGTCAAAGGTGTTTCCACTTTTGTAAGTGTTCATTAGCCCCCCCTCCCCCACCCCCACCCCTATCCCTGCCCCTTTACATAAGAGTGTTTTCGCTAACGTGTAACGTTGTATAATATACTCTGCTGGATTGTCTCTTTCAAATTCTAAATGAAATGAGACGAAAATCATTAGTAACGCGAAGTATTTCATGACGACTTTGGGTTGGGATGGGGAAGGGGGGGGGGCTGAGGGAGAGAGAGTCAACACCCTGGGGCATGTACAATTTTAAGAAAAAGATAAGCATGAGTGGAGGTGAGTTGTAATTGTGGTGGGGGAGGGGGGGCACGGAAAGGGGCAGAGAAGAACCACGCTCCGATAATCTAGAAGATTGATTGAACTTTTAAAAGTCAAATACAGCAGGAGTTGGATGTGGGTGGGTGGAGGGGAGGAGTTGGGGGGAAGGGGGGGGACACAATTTTGTTTTATTAAGCGATGATTGGAGTTTTAAAAGATAGATGGATGTCTCATGGTTCAAAACCCGTACCATGAACTTTAACCTTTATAAAAAGAGAAAACGAAACCAACGATTCAGTTAAAAATGATAAACGTTCTCTCTCCCCCTCCCCTCCCTCACCCATCGATAGATCCAATTCATTATTTTGTTTGAGGATGGAAAGCCAGAACAATTCCAATGTTGTAGCTAAACGCAGTCTCTCTAGCTGATGATGAATGTAGAGGAAGTAAAGTTGCAAAACGTTACAGAAGGTCGTTATATTAATCAACATGTATGTGTGTTCATTACATGACATTAATGTGTTCATTACGTGACCTCAATGTGTTCATTACATGGCCTTAATGTGTTCATTACCTAACATTAATGTGGTAATTACATAACAATACTGGGTTGTTTTTTTTTTAAACTTACGAAAGAATTGAGTGTAATGAAGAAGTTCTGCTCAAACTCGTATAAAAATAAAAAATGTGAGCAGTAACGGCGATTTCTTACCCCCACCCCTCCCCCCCAGTACAAAATACATTTAATTTGTCATAGAGTTTTTTTGTTTGTTTATTTCACTCGCTCTGTCTAGGTGTTTTTAAACTTAATGCCGCGTTTCGGGACAAAAAATTTAAATCAATTATTTTTTTCAAAAAGTCACGTTCAGTTAACTACGAGCAATGGAGGAGGTGGGCAGGGGGGGGGTGTTAAAACAGTGTTGCGTGATGTGTGAGTGTGTATATGCGTGTGTGTGTGCGTGTATATAGATGAGCTCTTATGAATAGGTAATCTATAGGGAGCGACCGATAATCGGGTCGCTATCGGTATCGGACCGATATTGGCAATATCGGTTAATATCGGATCGGCCGATTGTTGTAGGGAGCGACCGATAGTCGAACCGATATGAGTTTTATATCTCAAATGTGCCTTCCCTTCCTAAAATAACAATATAGCAAGAAAGTAATCGCTCCCTTGTCATTAACGCGGTTTGTTTATACCCTCCCCCCCTCCGCCCAACCCAGTTTCATTTTAGACACAGCAGCACAAAGATGACGTCATTTACCAACAGGGTCGGCGAGTTGAAGGACAAATTTACTTTTAATCTTCTTTAGAAGATTTTGCTTTGCTATCTTACTATCAACTATTTGTTAAGTGTTTTAGTGAACAACAGAAAAGAAATTGTATTGTAAAATGACACTCTTTGATGTTACCGCATAGCAATTCAAAGCAAAATTTTGATCGGTCGGCTTTCATTTTTCATCTTCTGTTGTTCTTTTCTTCTTTCGTGTGTCAACATTAAAAATTCTTTCTTTCGTCTCATTTTGGTTATAGCAACAGTTGTATCAGGGACGAGGCAGGCGTGAGTGTTTGCCGGTTTAACTCTTAGAGAAAAATCTATTGATGTTTTTATTGCTATATACAAAACACAATCGAAAATATGCCTTTCCATCATATTGACATCGCTAGTTTCAGAACGTTAATTAATTAATAGACTTGCCAGGCAATAAATGATGCCTAGCTGTTGACAAACATTGACAAAACAATCGAAACATAGATTTTAACTTCGTAGGCAGCAGTTGAAAGATAAGTTGGCTTCAATTAATACTATATTTACAACTGCCGATTGCTGAACGTCCATACGAAGTTTTATTGGTGTTACATTACATTGGTTAGAACCTGTGTTATTCTCTCTGGATAGCTGAATCCCAGGATAGGTCCCAGGAAATTTTCTTCTCCCGGGATATTGTTGGGTAAATAAAAGGAGGCTGGGGAAAGGTACCAATCCCATACAATAGCCGTGGTTAGAGAATTATCATTATAAACGGGTTCATTATACGCTATAGTACCTTCACCGATACACTACAGTATATAATGTTAACTAGTGAATGAAAGTTTTCTCTTTTTACACTGACAGAGAAGGGAGCAGGAGGTTTACTTGTCGAAGGGCTAAATAACCAAAACATCTTCATTATATATTATAAGTGGGGCTTCAGTAGACATACGTGGGGGTGAGAGTGTGTGCGTAAGTGGATGGAACTTAAACTTCAAATGGTTGAGTGAAATTCTGTTATTTATCGATTTGGTGAACTTTCCGCATTTGGTCAAATTAACGCATATAAGTGTTGCGTTAAAAATTTTAATCGCAAATTTTTTTTTGCGCGTTTATCGCAAATTAACGCAGTTTAATAAGTAGCCCTAATTAATACATTTTTACTTTTTTAGTTTGACATGAATTATTTACAACTTTATCTTACTTTTCTGTTTGTGAACAAGTAAAAACAACAAATTGTTTGTTATAAGTTTAATTTTAAACAATAAACATGCAGATGTCTGAGATTATGCAGGCATGGTTTGTGTTTCTGACTTCGGTTTTTCGGTCTGTCTTTTCAAATCTTTTGTTTTTATAATCTTCTAATCATCTGCAAATATCGGTATCGGTATCGGCAAAAATGCTGGGGGAAAATATCGGTATCGGACTATCGGTAAAAAGGCATATCGGTCGCTCCCTAGTAATCTAGGCAGATACAATTAATTCCTCCCCCCTCTTCCCTCCCCTCCCCCCCCCCGCCGGGGTCAATACAATGTTTTTTAATTATTATTGTTATAACTTTGTTCAGAATGACTCAAGACTCTCTGGGTTCAATAACTAGACTAATACTTGTACTTTTATTTATTTAAATTCACATAACATTAAATACATAACTAAACTAAGCTAAACTAATAGATCCAGATGGCAAAAATCACGACTGACGACAAGCGAGAGTCAACGTGTTACGTTTAGGTAACGTTTAGGTAACGAACTCGTTGTTCTAAAAATAACTTTCTAACTGCTAAGTTACTACTGTCCACTTTTTCTCTGGTCACTACTTATATCTCAAAGTCCGAAGTAGATCACCGACCCCCCCCCCCTTTTCAAACCAGGTCACGTGACTGGTCTCTCGACGCATCGTCCTGATGCTAGCGCCAGTTGAGGAGGGGAGGGGGAGCGACAGTTGTTTCATCCTCCCCCCCCCCATCTCTTTATTTTTACACACCTGTCCAGGTGAGAAAATGGCGCAGAGTCGTGGGACAGTAGGAAGAGGGTTACAACATTATGTTATTTATATCGTAATCTATATTTTGTCTGGTTATAAAAGAAATCCCTCTGGACGACGCATAATATTCGCGGGACTGGGCCACAGGAAGCCCAGGCCACCTCAATGAGAAAACCTAAAATCGGGGGCCATGTCAGAGTGGCCCAAATATTGCAAGCGGTGACCTGGTCTATAACTAGGACCCCCCCCCCCAAATGTATCCTCCCTTGGGACCCCAAAAACTAAAGACGAACTAGAGAAATATTACACAGCAATCCTTGCATTTCCGTTATACCATATCAATCTACTGGATTCCCCTGACTGTCCGCCTGACCCTCACTCCACCACCACCACCCCCCCCATCCCCACCCCCCAAGGGAACCACTCTGGAGAATGAAATGAAAAAAAAAAACTATACATTAGCAAGTGGGAGGCTGGGTGGCTCATTGATTGTGAGCCCGATGAGCATGCAACAATAACTAGACTACGTGTTCAAATCACTGCAAATCAATTCAGCAACATATATAGCCATTGCACTCCCAGCTGTGGGGTGGTGGTGATAGAAGTGAGCTACACAAAACAAAATGTTCTCAGCCTTGTAGCAGTTACAAGAACTTTTTTTTATCAAGACAACAGTTGCATTCGTATGGAAAGTAGCACCATTACAAAGCGTCCTTAGCAACCGACACGCTGCTCGGTTACCGGCACCCTCCTCTGTACCCGCATTACTCAACAGCTGAACTGTCAGAATTTCACACACGGCAATCAGAATATCGATCTGACTACAGAAATCAATATGAGATTGTTGCTGCACTTACCTATGTCTTCTTCTCTTCTTGGATTTCTTGCCTGACATCGTGCTGGCGTCCTGTGGCTTGTCAGGGTGGAGGTAGGCCTGGTGGGGAACTGGATGGGGGAATGGGGGTGAGGGGGGGGGGAAAGAAAAATCCGAGAGAAGAAATGTGAACAAATTATGTATTTCACAATAATCGATGATTAGCAATTTGTGTACATATCTGGAGTCGAATATCTATTTGTTAGCGATAAATGAAAATTAGAAACTTAGTTTACAAGAATATGCATATGGAAATTTCAACATTTAAAATGAAAGGCTTTAAAAGTACACATTACTCTAGACGGGATGTATAAAATAAAACAGCATGAAATGTTTACATAGACGTTGCCAACTACATTCATTGTGTTTCATACGTAACAACAGTATATACGTATATTTTATATCAATATAATGTAACATCACCGTTGATTGGTTGATGAATATCAGTCACGAAACACCTCTATACACAATAGAGGCAGCCCCGTAGCGTGAAAATTCTACAGCAGGGGCGAGGCATTCTATAGCAGGAAGGGGGGGGGGGCATGTAATACATTTTACTAATTAGAACAAATAAGCAGGCGGGGGCAGACAAATCGCGGGGGGGGGGGCCGGACCCCCCTGCACCCCCCCCGCACGCTTCGGGCCTGAATAGAGGGATAATTTGTTGAATAGACACGTGTTTATAAGCAGTTTTACATTTGCTGTAAAGTCTCTATCGTCCGACCAGCTGACTGGATAGCTTCTACGAAAATCGTTATCCAAAGAAAACAATCATTTCATATTTAAAATGACATAAACTTTCAAAATATGTAAGAAAGCGAAAACATCAACTCATTTTTTTTTGTTCAAAATCACAAGTCTCAATACGGAAGTAAACAGATTCGGCCAAATTTGTCTGTCTACATCTAATATTTCACAGCAAAACATATTTTAGTTTGTTTTTTTTTAAATCTAAGCTAAATTTAATATATATATATATATATATATATATATATATATATAGCGCTGTTCTATATATATATATATATATATATATATATATATATACTCAGTGGCGTAGCTAGCTTAACTCTCGCCCGGGGCACAATACCTTTTAAGCGCCCCCCCCCACCCACCCATTCGAAAACCATATAGTAATATGTGTACAATATACCATTTGGCGCCCCTTTGTGAGTAGCGCCCGTGGCATGATGTCCCCCCCCTTGCCCACCCCTCGCTAAGCCACTGTATATACTAGTATAATTTTTATGCATCTTTTATTAGTACAAACGTTCAGTTTGTTTCATAAACAATATTCTACAATCGAGTGTAATGTTCATGATTTAAAAAAAAAAAAGATTTTTGTTTCTACTTTGAAATAATTGTTTTACCGACATCAGCAATATTACTAATGTGTATACACTGTGTGGTAGCTGGCGTAGTGAATATTGCTAAATAAATAAATAAACAGGTGTGTACACGGGGTCAAGGCCAAGTCCCGTTTCTTCATAATTAGCGCATTTTATTCTGATACACATGATATTAACTGATTCACAAATGAACAAAGGAGCCGTTCACATATTATATAACTGAAAAAATGTCAGTTTTTTTAACCCACCCCATCATATAACAATATAACAAAAATAATGAATGTGTTTCCACACCCCTCCTTCCCCTTTCCACGTTATATATAATATGTGAACGGCTCCAAAGTGTAGTAAAAGTTCTAAATGTGTTCCTGTAATAAACAGTATATAGATACTTTATATAGATATGTTGCATAGATATTTTAAATAGATATTTTATATAGATATTTTATATAGAAAATTTAGATATTTTATATAGATACTTTATATAGATATGTTACATATATATTTTAAATAGATATTTTATAAAGATATTTTATATAGAAAATATAGATATTTTATATAGATACTTTATATAGATATGTTACATAGATATTTTATATAGATATTTTATATAGATATTTTATAAAGATATTTTATATAGAAAATATAGATATTTTATATAGATACTTTATATAGATATGTTAGATAGATATTTTATAAAGATATTTTATATAGAAAATATAGATATTTTATATAGATATTTATCATTTCTGAATCCATCACTCGGTAATCTACAGAACACCCAAAAAATATTGTCCTATTAAAATTGCTACTTATAATAAATCAGTTTATTAACATTTACCGCCAAAATATATCTACCCAGCCGAGCTGTCCCATATATCTGATGCTAGTTGATAACTCTGGTATGTCTGTGAATGTAGATGCTGGACATTGGCCTGGACATTACAATTAATCAAATGGAGACTGACTTATTGTAATTTTTTAAAAATAAAAGTTGACAAATTTTAATTTTTATGAAAAGATTTATGATTTATTTAAAATAAAAAAAAATTAATAACTGAAATAAAATAACTTATTTAGAACAACTCTTATAACTTAATGAAAAGAACTTTGAAAATGGATCAACAAAAGCTTTTCTTCCAGTTAAAAATTAATTACGTCCAAATAATAATAGGGAACAACAAATTTGTGTCGATATTTTTCTAAGAATATAACTCTGTGTGTGTCTTTCACCTGTCTATGAGATACAAATAGAAAAAGGTTTTTCTACTTTTTAAAAAAAGAAAAGAAAAGAAGTTTAAAAAAACGGAGGAATAAATTGAAACAAAAATTCTTTGATGTTGCTTTGAGAGTAGCCAAAGGTCATTCAGGTGGACGCTGGCCGGATGGGGGGGGGCAGTCAACAAGTATGTGTCGTGGTATTTTACGACAAATGACCCACACGTGGGGGCAGCACTTGATCCGGGCCATTGTTCTGTTTAACTCTCCACATGTCCAGTATAAGGAAAGTGGTCATCTTAAGGTTGGTCAAGCGGGACATGGATTGAACAAGGGGGAGACAATGATGAGCACATTTTTGTTTGGTTTTTTTAAGAAACTTGTAACAATTTAATGTTTGAACTTGGTCCAGCGATGACCCACTCAGCAGCTTGGACAAATTGTTTGTCTGATCTTCTGTACCTTCAGGGGGGGAAGTTATACATGTTTGTTTGTTTGTTTTTATAATTTTGATATGAGACTTATGGATATAATTGTATCGAACAGAGAGACATGAATGTAGATACATGGATGGGTGGATGGATGGATGGATAGGTGGATGGATTGATGGATGGATGGAAGGATAGATGGATGGAAAGGTAGAAAGATGGATGCATAGGTGGATGGATGTATGGTGGGATATGTTGATAGATGGATTGATTTACAGATAGATAGATAGATAGATAGATAGATAGATAGATAGATAGATAGATAGATAGATAGATAGATAGATAGATAGATAGATAGATAGATAGATAGATAGATAGAAAGATAGATAGATAGATAGATAGATAGATAGATAGATAGATAGATAGATAGATAGATAGATAGATAGATAGATAGATAGATAGATAGATAGATAGATAGATAGATAGATAGATAGATAGATAGATAGATAGATAGATAGATAGATAGATAGATAGATAGTCTGGCAAACAAGTTGAATTTACGTAGCTTTTGCGCCAGCGTACATTTGTGTTTCTCTCCACATTGTGTACTTCTATTTTCTCAATGGGAGGCCCCTACAATGGAGTATAACCCCTCCCCCCCACACACACACTCACACACACACACACACACACACATACTAAATGTTCAGTTTTCTGTTTACAGTGAACTATGTATATAAACTAAACACTTTTGCATTCCATATTTCAGAAAATAAAAGTTCAATATTAAAAAAAAACAAAAAGAGGTGCGGGGTGAAAAACAATAACAAAAAAAAAATATTTAAGGTAGACACTTGTAAGGTGAACAGTAATTACGGAAATTGAACTGTTGGTATATTCATTTGGATGGATGGATGGATGAAATGATGGGTTGACGGAGTGAAATATGTGTGTGTGGGTGTGTGTGTGTGTGTGTGAGTGTGTGTGTGCTTAGAAATGTGTTTATTGGGCTCCTTGTCTATTGTATATTATTAAATGTTTATATAATGACAATGTTTTTATATGATGACATGTTTATGTAATGACAATGTTTATATAATGAGAATGATTTTCTGTAAATTCACCCCAACCACAATCATCGTCTGACATGTATGTGTCTTCATCTCATTGGCATTAATGTCGGTACCATTATATTAATGTAGGTTCCGTCAATTTAATGTAAGGTACCATTAAATCAATGTCTTTGTGGCGAGAATCTTTCCTCTTTGTTGTGATAATGACTTAATATATTTACCCACAAGCTCAATACCATGAGAAGATACTACTGTATTATTATCATTGTACATGGTCAACCATTTTTACATTATCTGTATTCATTTCTTAGTGATATCACTGAAGTCCCCCCCTTCCCCCCCTCCCACCCCCATTACGATGAAAGTTTCACCTGGCTGTTTATTTATGCTGTACATTTTTTTTGTTTTAATGGCTTTGGAGTTACCAGGGTAGACGTGAGTCAATGGTGGGACTAGCTGGGATTTCACTCAGTAACCTAATAAAATTTTGAAAGCATCGGGGGTCCCCAAGAATAGGGCCCTTCTTACAAGTATTCCGCCTGCGGATGTCCTGATTGCAAATCCCAAACAAACTTTGGGATTTCATTATTTTTCAGTTCAAGCATATTAGCTTCAGGTTTATGAAAAACCTGGCCAACAAAGACACACCTTGTTAAAAATAACCAGCAAGACAACACACACTACATATATACATACATACATACACTATCACTCCATCTATTGCCAGGTTAGCTGCACATTTGGTACGGTGTCGGGTTTCACTTTGTATTATTATTGTTGTTTTTATCTTCGGGATTTACCGATGCCTTACGCTGCTAGTCTACAGAATATTATCACATGTGCGAACAGAGTGTGGGGGGCTTTAATTTCTCTCTCTCTCTCTCTCTCTGTTTTCTCTCTCTCTCTTGCCGCGCGACCCGTAGATGTGGCCTCAGTGAAGCTGGCTTAAGACGGTGCTGAACTCTGTGGCTAATGAGGGAGCATAACAACATGTGCTGTGGACTATCTTCACTCCAAACTCTGCCTCCCCCCCCTTCTTTTCAAAAAAAAAAAGAGGAAAAAATAATGTCTATATGGTGTGTGCTATGTGAATGAGAAGTCAACATTCAACATGAACATTTATCCTAGCTATATTGCAAATCTAGAAAGTCGCTAGATAACTCATAACGTGCATGATGTATATATATATATATATATATATATATATATATATATATATATATATATATATTTAAATATATTGTATATATGTTTATTGCCATGAACAGAATACGATATGAACAGAAATAACTAAGAAATGTATAAAAAATTGCAATACTGTAATAGAAAAAAAACATTTGGCTGTTATTGCCATGAACATCCTTAAATACAACGCATACACCGCACTATATGAAAACTGCCTGAGGGAGAAACACGCATAGGTTAGATCAGAGGTTCTTAAACTGTGGTCCGCGGACCCCTGGGGGTCCGCATAGCCATTTGAAAAAGAAAAAATCATCGTAAAATATATACATATATAAAGTACCTAAAGTTGGGATAGGGTCCGTCAAAAATTTTTTTTTCAAGTGGGGGTTCGCGGAGTACATAAGTTTAAGAACCTCTGGGCTAGACGATTATGTATTTAAGGGCATACAGGACCGGCGATAGAATATTCGGCACTCTACTTGGAGCAATAGACCCAATTACCCGATTGGGGGGGGGGGGAAATTGGTCATTGCTTCAAAATAATAATACTGCAACGCCCCTGAACAGCAGCGTAGCAACGGGGGGGGGGGGAATACTGCGGATTGTAAGGCCACACTGTGCGCTTTTTAACTGTTTTGTGCTATTTTCATATTGGGAGGAGTGCAAGTCGCACAGGGCGACACAATAGATAGCCACTGCGCTGCACCCGAAATACACCAGTTTAACGACACAAGTTTAACGACACAAGTATGTACATACTTCAGGAGAATATATTCATCCTGCATTGCTCATATTTATAGCCACTTGACAGGGTTGGAATCACATGAGGTCAATCTTCATTAAGTTTTTTTTTTGTTTTTTGTTATTTGTTTTCGTATACAATGCTAGTGTACTTTTGCAATAGTCAAAAATTATTTAATTGTAATAAGGTTTAGCGGGAAAACAATCGCAATGAAAAAAAAATATCGAAAAAAGTAAACATTGAGCTAGTTGAAGCTGAGCCAACGTCTGCTGAAGCCGTATGCTGTGTCCCGGATGTCATATGACGTGAATTATACTCTCGTATGTCGTGATTAATTTATTGTTTTATTAATTTAGAACTTTTTATTATTATTATTATATTAGTTAACTATTTATATGGTACATGCATTCTAAAAATACATATTTATATTTTATACATTATGCCTGTCATATGCCTGTCATATTTTAAAAAATGTTATTAAAAATATTATTTCTTTATTTTTATTTTTTTTTATTTTTGTAGGCTTATTCTATCTATCACAGTATCGGAAAATTCAAATTCGACACTACGAGTATCTGAGCGCTGTTGATTCTGTTCATTTTAAATGTATTTATGTATTTATTTACATTTGCCACTAGCGATACATTGTATTCAGTAATCGGACAGCCTGGAACTTATTCTGAGAATCGAAATCAGCGTCGGATAATTTTATATCGAATATTTAATTTCTCATAGATTCATCGGCTACGAATCCAATTAAATTCTCGAACTTTGTCATAAATCCGTTAGTCCTATGTATCGGATTCGGGAAAAGAATTAGAATAAGAAGTTTGAAGAAATATCAGGAAGTGATTCGGAATCGGTATAAATGATGGTAAATGGTCCATAACCGAGGAACTAATTTAGCCGTAACTATAGAGATTGCACTACACAGGTTGTAGGTCTGCTTCCTTGAACTGTTGAAGCCTAGGCCAACAAAGATGAAAGGCTAAATGCGGACATAGGAGATGAGTCTCCGTACAGGGCCCAGTTGGTGATAGAGCTTTCTTCATTCATAAACAGATAACTAAACTCACACATTTTGCGCACTTTTTGTTGCAAAAGCTGCAACCTTCTGAGCACCAGGAAACACCGCTACTTACATTAGTTCTAATTAGGGCGAGTGGGGGGGGGGAATACAACAACAGCACAAGCTTCTGACAGACGACTTGTCTAGCAGCAGACGACTTGTCTAGCAGCAGACGACTTGTCTAGCAGCAGACGACATTCTGTTAAAGGAAAGATAACTAAGACTAACTGAGAGGGTCCGGGCAGCAGGAGGGAGAATTAAAGGAGGAAGTAAAGTGTGTAGGGTGGGGGGGTGGGTTAAAGATCGTTCAGTGAAGCTGTCCCTGTGTCCTAACGTTCGCTAATTAAGGGGGGGGGATAAATCCGTACGTTGATGGAAAGATCAATCACTTTTAAAAAAAAACATCCTTACGGTCATCGATCTGCCCCTTACATAGCCACCCCCCCCCCTCACTGTCCTCGTGTCTTCACCGGCTAATTGGGTGTCCTTTGTTTCTCGTCTGCTGGTTTTTTGTTTTGTTTGTTTGTGCGTACGTTAACATTTTAACCTTAATTCTGTTCTTAAACTAACCATATGAATTAATGAAAAGGGGGGTATATTATATACATAAAATTGGATTGCACTTTTTCAATAATTCGCTTTACGTGTCTTCTCAACCCACTGAACTCATAGAGTAAAAATATTCATATAGGTCAAGCCTCGGTTTACGAGCATATATCGTTCGCGAGACAGAAGCTCGTAATTCAAATCAAAAGGTGATTTCACATTGGGAAATAATAGAAACCCGGATGATTGGCTCCAGATAACTAAAATTAGTCCTATCTGTACATTGCATACATTTTTTTTATTATCATTATTTTCTTAAATAATACGAAGAGATCAAATTTAATCAGATAGCAGAGTATCTTTCAATGTTTACAAACAGAATCGATGCTACTAACGGAATCGATGCGGTCAAATCGCTCTTTGTTAATCTTTCTCTTCTTATATTGTGTCAACACGGAATCGATCCAGTGACAACTTGTTTGTTTGTTTGTTTTTTTCTTTTTGCCCTTCTTTCTGAGCATTTATCGTAAATTCGACATAGCGTTTTGGTAAACGGATTCCTTACTCGCACTGCTACGCTTTACTCGCGTCATATTTCCATCATTTACACCCGTGCGTTAATTTTATTTGATTTCGGGGGATATCTGACTTCTTTTCTTATTTCATTGGAGGATTTTTTTTTAACGCAATGGCCATACACGGCCGCAGTAGCCACGACATTGATGTAAACAAAAACACACGCCCACACGTACTTTTGACTATACTAGTCAATCCAGTGGAGTAGTAGTACAGGACGTGCCCGACATATGACAGAAGAGAGAACCATCGGTCCAATAGTTTCTCACAATAAGCTTAGGCTGAATAAAAAAATGCGATCAAAATGTCGCTTGTTTGTGCAGTTAGACTTTATTTCAAACATCGCTGCCCGTATTGCAAGGCACAACATCAAGTCGAATCTCGATCAAAGATTTGGCTCGTCTAGCGAAACATTCGAAAAACCAAGGTATTCGTAAACCGAGTTTGGACTGTTAATGCACAAACATAAACACTAAATTATAAATATGTAAGAATTATTTTTTTTTGGTCTCATATTTTCAAAATTTTAGTTGCTCTTCACTTTGGACTATTTATTGATACTCTGGTGTCTCGGTTCTGAACAGGTGGTACAAGTACGTCAAGGGGGTACGGGGAAAGGGGGTTCAGGGGGTTCGCATAATAAGTACATTACGTTGTACCTTTGGGGGCACAGTTGACAAAAAGGCTGAGTACCGGTGCTGTGGTGAACAGAGGTCAGTGTAAGAGACAAATAACCTACGGATGAAGTTCAAAGTGAGGAGGTCATGTAGGTAAGTATTTAAAAATTAAGGGTACTACAGGTGGGTGTTGATAGAGGGAACAGAAGGGGGCGGGTCTGGAGAAGTCTGAGGGAGTAGTGAGGAGAGGGGAGGGAGACCACAGTAGAGGGTTACCCGTAGTCTGTCCATCACAGTCCGCGATATATACACCGGACCGTTACCTGCGGCCAGTCAAGTGTGACGGGATATGACGTCGGTTTTAACATTCTAAATTATAAATCAAAGGCTGTCCGAGAACGAGATTGTATTCCTATGTTTCATATTGTGTAGAATAGTATAAAGATCAACACCGTGATAAACATAACAAAATTTAAAAATGAAACACATGAATGAAATAATAAGAATGAAAACAAAAACAAAACAAAACCTGTTTCAATGAAAGGAGCATTCATTCAAACTCGAAATAAAACCGTCGGTATAAAAATAATCTTTTTTTTTTGTTTATTCCTCAAATATTTGTAAACAGACTTATGGATGGCACTGTGACCGTGATTGTCTTGTGTCGGTGTGACCGTGATTGTCTTGTGGCACTGTGACCGTGATTGTCTTGTGTCGGTGCGACCGTGATTGTCTTGTGGCACTGTGACCGTGATTGTCTTGTGGCACTGTGACCGTGATTGTCTTGTGGCACTGTGACCGTGATTGTCTTGTGGCGGTGTGACCGTGATTGTCTTGTGGCGGTGTGACCGTGATTGTCTTGTGGCGGTGTGACCGTGATTGTCTTGTGTCGGTGTGACCATGATTGTCTTGTTTGATGTGTTTAGTAACATACATCGAACATTTTTTTTAATTAAAGTGATCACCCACACTGATCTCGTCCGATCAATCGATTACTGACAAATATTGAACATCACAATCAATTGGAAATATCTACGGTGCGTGGACCAGACTCATGATGACCCTATAACCTATTTACTGGATTCAAAATCAGCGCCCTGCCCCCTGGAGGTGGACAGCAACTCACCCGGTTGCGCAATTTGGCGCAGCTGTGATGATAACAGCAACTTACAAACAAAGGACATCCGAGTATTTTTTTTAAATCAACAATGATTTATCTTTATTACACTTTGATTTATCTTTATTACATTTTGTTTTATCTTTATTACATTTTGTTTTATCTTTATTACATTTTGTTTTATCTGTATTACATTTTGTTTTATCTGTATTACATTTTGTTTTATCTGTAATACATTTTGTTTTATCTGTATTACATTTTGTTTTATCTTTATTACATTTTGTTTTATCTATATTACATTTTGTTTTAACTTTATTACATTTTGTTTTACCTTTATTACATTTGGTTTTATCTATATTACATTTTGTTTTATCTGTATTACATTTTGTTTTATCTTTATTACATTTTGTTTTATCTTTATTACATTTTGTTTTATCTGTATTACATTTTGTTTTATCTGTATTACATTTTGTTTTATCTGTAATACATTTTGTTTTATCTGTATTACATTTTGTTTTATCTTTATTACATTTTGTTTTATCTATA
The DNA here is from genome assembly GCA_021962125.1 of Bulinus truncatus. Classification (NCBI taxonomy): domain Eukaryota; kingdom Metazoa; phylum Mollusca; class Gastropoda; family Planorbidae; genus Bulinus; species Bulinus truncatus. Next base: position 1,878,056 of record JAGDYQ010000052.1, read on the forward strand.
TTACATTTTGTTTTAACTTTATTACATTTTGTTTTACCTTTATTACATTTTGTTTTATCTATATTACATTTTGCTTTACCTTTATTACATTTTGTTTTATCTTTATTACATTTTGTTTTATCTTTATTGCATTTTGTTTTATCTGTATTACATTTTGTTTAATCTGTATTACATTTTGTTTTATCTTTATTACATTTTGTTTTATCTGTATTACATTTTGTTTTATCTTTATTACATTTTGTTTTATCTGTATTACATTTTGTTTTATCTATATTACATTTTGCTTTATCTTTATTACATTTTGCTTTATCTTTATTACATTTTGTTTTATCTTTATTACATTTTGTTTTATCCTTATTACATTTTGTTTTATCCTTATTACATTTTGCTTTATCTTTATTACATTTTGTTTTATCTTTATTACATTTTGTTTTGTCTTTATTAGATTTTGTTTTACCTTAATTCATTTTGTTTTATCTTTAATGCATTTTGTTTTATCTTTATTACATTTTGTTTTATCTTTACTACATTATATTTATCTTTATATTGCATGTATGTTTAATCTATATTACATTAACGGTTTATCCTCTATAAATGAATGATTTAATTTATGTTATTTTTGTTATGTTAAGATTTATTTCTATTCCAATCAATATGTTTGATTGTTATCTCATTTTACTAAAAGTTTCTTTTTTAAATGTACATTTATTAGTTATTACATTTATTAGTTATTACATTTATTAGTTATTACATTTATTAGTTATTACCTTTATTAGTTCTTACATTTATTAGTTATTACATTTATTATTACATTTACGATCTCATCAATGACTTAATGCATTCATAAGTTAACATATTTCAATTATCGGATATATTAAAAAAAACAAGCAATTAAGCTTGTTCCATTCTGGACACAGAACGTGTTAGCGCATTTTCATGTTATGTATCAGTACGTTTGTTAGCTTTCAGTAAATATTTGTAAATTTTGGAAATGTTTATAAATTCAATTGTGTAATGCATATATCTGTAAAAAAAATATTATAAAGACGTTTCTTTATATTTGAAAAAAAAAATTATTTTCTCTTAAATCTAACTACAAGTGGTTTGTGGTTACTGAAATAGGACTCATAATTGAAAACATTCGAAAATGTAGTCATTTAATCGTCCGAAAACTCCGCCAATCGTTGCATAGCTCTGATACTTTCAATTAAACTCAGAACACAAGCTTACTATTTCATTTGATGAGTTTCTTAATAAATCTTGGTGAAACTACGTGCTGCAGTATTTCGCACCAAATGAATGGGTTATTGAACGTACAAGGTGTAGAATGGGGCCATATTTATAATATATAAGCCTTTTAGGAGCCCTGAATCCCGGCCCTCAGAGGTCCTATCGCAAAATGAACTTTTGATGTACACATGGCAGGCTAAGACCTACAAAATGATATATACATCATGGGTCTAGGACTTATGGTTGCTGAGATATAGGGCGCTCCATTATTAATATAGCTTATATAGTAAAAAACGGTACTTTATAAGGCCCCTTTTACGGCCCTCAGAGGTCAGATCGCGAAATGGAAAAAAGTCATTTCTTGGCAGGCCAAGACCTACAAAATGATATATACATCATGGGTCTAGGACTTATGGTTGTTGAGATCTAGGGTGATGACGGACAGAGACAAAACGGGGACAATAGAGCATTTTTTTTCGAAAATGCTCTAAAAAGAGATATTTCTTATTAAAAAATGTAAGATAAAATCAAGTATACTTTATTGCCTGATAGAGTTTCTTGTCTGAAAGTATGTTATCGCCATCTCTCTGTGGCCTCAGTAAATCGTATCAAACACATAGACATTATTGATTCTTACCAAAATTCTAAAATTTAATATTAAATTAAAATAAAAAAATAAATAAATAAAACGACAATTTTACTAATAGCCACTCAGGTCCGTTCTTAGACACTTGGTGAGGCCATACACAAAATATTTTTGGGGGGGGGGGGAGGGGTATTTGTGAGGCCCTACACGTGTCAAATACGGTGGCCTAATGACGACACTGTCAGACAAACGCTTATGTCGCGGGACATTTAGGACTAAGGCCCTTGTCGCCACCCTCTAAGCCCGCTAATTCGATCAAGTATGTAGGCATAGGCCTCTAGCACGAGATATGCAGAATTAGGCGTCACACGCTAGCAAATTGTTTAGTGTAAGTGTGCGACGTTAAGTGTGTAACGTAAACCATGTAGCGTACGGCTGTAGCGTTTAGTTCGTAGCGTACGGCTGTAGTGTTTAGCTCGTAGCGTACGGCTGTAGCGTTTAGCTCGTAGCGTACGGCTGTAGCGTTTAGTTCGTAGCGTACTGCTGTAGCGTTTAGCTTGTAGCGTAATGTGTGTAGCCTAAATGCGTGGTGTGTGAGCAGTGTCAGTGAATGCAACGTCTTTTGAAAACTGCTCTGGCTAAACTTTAAGACCTCTGACCTAGCAGAGCAGTAGGCATACTGCTCCTTCTAACTGCACATACTCTTAAGGGCTAGAATAAGTAAAAAAAAATAATGTATTTTTGATATGGAGAGACGTGTGTGTGTGTGTGTGTGTGTGTGTGTGTGTGTGTGTGTGTAGATGGAGAAAATGTAGTATAGCATTAGTTTGGGGAGGTGAGAAAAATCAATAAAACTTGACATTTCCCATGACGAGTGTGTACGTCCAAGCCTGCAGCGGTCATCTCATAACAAAAACTGCCGAATGGTTTGGATGAGGGGGAGGGTGGGACCCTTCTTCTCCCTACACCCGGGTGGGACCCTTCTTCTCCCTACACCCTTCTGAGCAGTTCCGTCTCCAAATGAGGTGAGGCAACGAGCCCTGGGGTCATATGTGTGAAGATGTCCTAGTTGTCAGACACGTCGCGTGTAATGAATGTCTTGTCTTGTTGTTGTTATTTTAAATTCGTTCCCGTGTGTCGTAGGTAGGACCTCGTGTCTGTGCGAGACGTCCTTATTAGCTCTTGTGTCGTTCAGTGAGTCACTTTCTCCGTCGGTTTCGTCAGCTTCCTCTTTCTCTCGCAATTTCAGTGGATTCGATAAACGATGAAACAATACTATTTTAATACAACGGGAGGTGATTATTTGATGTATATATAAACAAACCGCGATTTTTCTGCGTGAGCTATTTTTTTTTTGTTTCAATGACTCAGAATCAAACAGTGGCGCAGAAATTGTACCACGGGATGTGCGCCGAACTAGGAAATGGAGCCGGAAGTGCACTGTTAAATGTTTTGGCCTTTTTTTTTTTTGGTCAGATTCGAAGGAGGGCGCTAAAGAACGATGCTAACACCGGGCGTCACAATAGCAATCTACGGCTCTGCCAAACACGTGACAGGGAATCGGCTAGACTCATATTCATTGTTAATTACAACTGTTTTATCTCAACGATGATCGGATACTGTGAGCACAATCGTCCACCATCTTTGTACGTGTGCACTTGTTTTGATTTCAAAAGATTTTTTTTTTACATATATACAAGTTCCTGTAAGGATGAAATGGTTATATCTTTGATCTTATAAACATACATGTGGCGGTTTTTTTTTTGTGTTGCCCTTCTTTCATCCCCATCATAGCCGATAGTGCAATGGTCATGGAGGCACCACGGGAGACATATGCAGGCGACTGGGACTCGGTAACAAAGCGCCACTCGGCCACCGACACGATTTGGCGCTGTTTATGATATGAGCTTGTATCTAATGACGTCATCAAATATACAGTATCTTTTACAATGAGACTGACGCATCAAGATGGTGGACCTTGTCATGTATGTCCGTGCTCTACGACACAAATATGCACTATTTTAGAATTATTTGGGAATGTAAAATTATGTTTTGAAGGAGTAATTTATAAAATAATGTACTTATAAATATTTCCCGTCTCATGTCTGATCTGCTTTAGATCGAAAGTGAGAAGAATGTTCCCTGTTTAAAAAAATAATGGCTTCTTGCCTGCGTCTGGATTCGTTACACGTTTAAAAGACAACGGAAGATTGCGGATGACTCTACAGGGAATGATAGATCATCTAAACTTTAAAATATATAAATATATAATGCATATAATCTACATTGATGACAAACTCAAAGTTGACCTTTGACCTATCTCTATGCAAAAGGTTTTTTTGCAGGGCACAGCTAGTAATATAATAGACTTAGTGGTAAGATGTCACTACGGTTATAAACTTTTACTTAGTTTATTTAAACAACGAATCTGGAGTTGCCAGTGTCTTCGACAAGAATCAAAATGGGTGGACGGATCTAATAGACATGCCACGCTTGTTTACGCACCGATCGTGAATAATAGGACACAGGAAATCCCAAATGATCTACCATCCGTTTATTCCGTTCAACTCTAACATTCGGTTAAACACACGTTTCACCGTTGGACAAACGTAGGTTGACACTCCGCGCCTCGGTGTGTGTGTGGGGGGAGAGAGAGAGATTCCGTCTGCCCCCCCTCCCCCACCCTCCACCTCTGATGTTGACCCCTGGTCTTTCGACAGGCGGAACTTTCCAGAGATTTGAAAAAAAAAGGACGGAGGGGAGGTTAGGGGTGGGGGTCGGTGGGTGGTGAATACATGGGAATGTTTTTGTTCATGTCCGATAGACGTCTCCGTATTACGTCATGACTAACGAGACAAAGAGAGAGGGAGTGGGGGGGCAGTATATTTTATTTTGTTCATCTGCCGTCAATCTGTAAGGTTGAAAATTGCTCTCTTAATGTATGATTTAATCGCTTTATAATATTTTGTTTAATACGATTCAATTCAGCTTTTGCTTTGTCTGGCAGTGTTGTGTCGCATTTGTCGATTGTTATGGGAAATCAGTTATCACTAGCTGCTCGGGGTTTCATCGATTTGAAATTTTCAAGCTCTTGAATACTCCCGATGACAATGCACTATTTTTAAAAAAAATCGAATTCAAATTAATTCAAATTTTGTAGACAACAGAGAAAACTACTTATTTATTTTTAAACTAGGGTGATGGGAATTGGGGGGGGGAGAGAGAGAGAGGGGGGGGAGGAGTGTGTGTCAATGCAGAAAGAGGTTACAGCGATGGTCCAAAATCGTGCAAGAGAAGCGATTGAAGAAAGACAAAATAAAAGAACATGGTGCGCAAATATGTCAGTGAAGATGAGTTAGATGAAGTGCGGCTCTCGACAGAAAGAAACATTGACTGATGTTGGTTTTCTATATATGTGTATGTGAGGTGAACTTTAACACTGTACACATTGCATGGGTTACTAAGAGTAATTATAAATACTCTGACCAAATGTCATCACATGCTACGAATAGTTTCTGCAAATGTAACTTATGTGCCTGGTCAGATGACTATTGTTAAAGGAGATTGGGAGGCGGGGGAGGGGAGGGTAATTTTTCAGCACTAAATGGCCGAAAGTACAAAATATGCTAAATATTTTTTAAAAAAACAAACTTTAAAAAAAAAATACGCTTGAAATATAATGTACTAAATCTAAATGTGATTTATAGACATTTTGATGACTTAAATAATTCAAGGGAATCCGCAATTTTGGGAATTGTGTAATATAATATGTGACATCAAAGTTAAAGCTTCACAATATTTATTATTTATGAAGGAATAACTAGGACTAAGTCAAGGTCATTTCAGTCTCATTAAATATCATATGTCTGCAATTGTCGGTACATGTCTGCATATATCGGAACGTGTCTACGTAGCGAAATTAATTTGGTGTTTAATTGATTGTTATACACAACTTATGCTTAACAAGCAAGAAAGAGATGGAGGTCGCTAGAGGGAGATAGAGAGAGCAAGGAGAGAGAGAGAGAGAGAGAGAGAGAAAGAAAGAGAGAAAGAAAGAAAGAGAGATAGAGCGAGAGGGAGAGAGGGAGATAGAGAGAGAGAGAGAGAGAGAGAGAGAGAGAGAGAGAGAGAGAGAGAGAGAGATACAGCGAGAGGGAGGGAGGGAGAAAGAATAGACCCCCCCCCAACTTAACACAATTGCTTAAAATACACAAAGTTTGATTACATATTCGCAATTTTTAATTACATGCACAATTCATATCTTTGTAATGTATTAGAAACGTTTTTTACCGGGTTTTATTCCCTGCAACTATTTTTAGACGCCTTAAACAATTTGTTTTGTTTTTCAGCGCCAGGGCGTCAATCAACTTAAATCCGCCCCTGTGTTTGTCGCTTGCTCAAAAAAAAAACAACATTTAACTCAAGCACCATTCAGCAGACTTGTAGTTTTCCCCAAAAGCCTTTCCAAACTTTATCTCTGCCAGTTTCAACTCCCCCCCCCTCCATAAAACTATTCCCGCTAATGTCCACTCATTCTATTGGCTAATCTATTGACATTCAGTCATTCCAAGACTTTTTTTTTTTTAACGAATGTTGTGGTTTTCGATTTTTCTGTCAAAAATCCCTCATCGGAAAAAAATATCACCATTTTTTTTTGCTTCTGTTTATCCCCCTTGCGATGCCATACACAGAACAATATGGCGGTAGGCACGGCTATAACATCGTCTGCGGATGTACAGTAAAGTTGTCAAAAGTATGGCAGTTTGTTTGGTCTTGTTTTTTTTTTTTCTCTTTTCTTAAATTTCAAAAGCATTTTTCTTTACAAGTTTTTTTTTTAAATGTGTACTGTAAAAATGTCTTTACTTTTCAGTTTGAAATACAATGAGCGTCATTGAATTTAATTGCAATAATATCGTCTGCTTCCATGATCGCGCGTTATTTTATTCATTGTTTAAAAAAAAAAAACTTACGCAGTACAATGTTGCCATAATAATTGGCATTGATTAGAAATTTGTGATAAGGGAATGTCAATAAAAAAATTTTGTGTGTATTTCAAAATACATAAATCAATTAGGGTATGACACGAGGGCATGACATTTCCATTTCATTTGACTTTTTTTTTTAGCATATATATTTTTTTTTGAAAGTTTTACAGTAGCTTGTTTGAAAAGTTAACGACAAAATGGCAGTGTCCTCTCAATATGTCAGTCCTTCGTAGAGTGACACATTCCAGGCCGGTGCCGATGATAGCGGCCTCGATCAGTTATTCTCTCACCCTTCCTCACCCACTCCCCACCCCTTGCCGTCTGATCCCCCACCCCCATTTGGATACACAACCCCCCCCCCCATAGACAACCCTTCCCTCCCCCAACTCATAACGAAGGCTTAGCATATCCACTTTCTATTGTGTCTAAAACTGAAGGCCAAGTTTACGGAGAATGACAGAGTTGTGTGTGTGGGGGGGGGGGAGGGCGCTGGGGGTGTGTGTGGAGGGGGGGTGAGACATTATTGGCCAGACACGTCGCTCCGATATTTTTACTTGACACTAAAAGCTCCGACGCGAGCCGACAGTAGAAATATGTCACACAAATTATACCATATACCTGACAAATAATACCAAATACCTGCCCGAGTGTGAACTGTGGATCATTGTACTGAATTCAATACAGAATTTTTTATATATATATTTTTTTTTTTCAAGTTTTTTTCGTCTTCTTTCCTCGGTTTTTTTTTTTTACCGAATTGTTACCTGGGTTTTCGTGTGTGTGTGTGTACAAGTTGAAGGGTTTATTTGTAAAAAAATAAGTCAAACTATCTAATATACAGCTATTTCATGAGGATAGGGAAACGTCACATGGTAATGACGTTTTTGTTGTGACACTTGCATAGGACTGAATAATAATAACATTTATTGGGTCTTGAGGAGTTGAAAAAAAGGGGGAGGAGGGTGGAATTGGTTTATGTTATATTATTTTTTTTGTTGTTGTTGAAAGATAGAGGAAAGTTGTGAAATAAATATATTTTTTTTGCAAATATACAAATGAACTTAAAATTATTCTTTTGTATGCACGCAAATAGCATTAGGACAGACAGACAGACAGACAGACAGACTAGAAGACAATCGGACAGATAGGTTGGCGAACAAACGCACGGAAAAGCATATAGATTATTAGACACACACAGATAGATAGATAGATAGATAGATAGATAGATAGATAGATAGATAGATAGATAGATAGATAGATAGATAGATAGATAGATAGATAGATAGATAGATAGATAGATAGATAGATAGATAGATAGATAGATAGATAGATAGATAGATAGATAGATAGATAGATAGATAGATAGATAGATAGATAGATAGATAGATAGATAGATAGATAGATAGATAGATAGATAGATAGACAGGTATTCCAAGAGACACGTTTGATTTGTTTGCATGCTCTGCTGACCAACAAATGGGAGAATACAAAGGATATGATAGACGAGAGTCAACTGGTCAAGTGGTTTGGGGGAAAAGAGCCGATTCATGTCTGGTGACGTCACGAGAGGTCAAACATTTGACACCGGCCCTCATTACCCGTTTTAATCCGCATCGCAAAGAGTCGCCGGGGCCAATCCCTATTTCATCTCTTCCGGAACGGAATCACGGACCACAAGTCCCGCGTACGCTAATGCCTCTCCGACTGAACTCGATCGTTTTTTGAGTGTCGGATTAAGTCGTAACGGTGAGTAGGAAGGGCGTGGCGATTACAAGGACGGGGTGGGGAAAAGCCTGGTGGGGAGGGAGTGACTAGGTTGTGAGCCAACTACAACACCTGGAGGCGATAGTTAAGTACATCAACGAGGATACGTAGAGGAGGATTCTTGAAGCACATGGCAATACTCCATCAGTTAATTAATGTGCGAGAGATTCATTGCATTGAATATACTAATAAGCTCACCCATCTAGCATAACATTCTCCTAATGAAATAAGTTTCCTTATTCCTTTAATACCTCACTTAAAGCCCTTTCAATGTAAATAATATACACGATTTAACTTTACTTTTAAATTGATTTTAAATACTAATAAAAAATTTGAAGGGATTGGTTGTAAAAGCCGCTAAGTTCAAAAATTTTCGAAAATGAGTTCAAATGTTTTGGGGTTTTTGCATTTAGGAAATAGTATTTGTGGCGCTATGCGATTATCTCAAAGCCGCGATGTAAAGAATCTATTAACTAGTAAAACAGAACATAGTAAAACATCAAAATGAACCTAGAACTATTGAAGCCAAACCCTTTATTTCTAATATTTATCATTCGCTCTTTTGGTGATTTTGTCAGAGTATGGCAATCTCTGGTCCTCTCTTTGTTCTTAATTGACGTAAACTATTTTTAAAGAAAACATAACTTGACCTTAATATGAGTGTAAGCGTGGCAGTTTTACTCGGTAAATTCGCGCACGTTATACAACTAAACTGAACGACGTTTGGCAAATTGATCCCTGCGCGATAGCTGATTTCCGACCACAGGCATTTAAACTTGTGCAAATAAACGTAGCATGTCTCCGGGCATTGGTCAATCGGTCAGTAATTACCGTGAACCGTGTGTTAACAATAAAGAAACCATGTCGAATCTGCAACCGCTATGAGAATTATTTTGTTTTTATCCCTATTACCTTTTCTAAATGACCAATGTATCTAATATAGCAAAGGGCAGTATGGCAGTAAATCAGTCTGGACAGAGGTAACGGGAATTGTTGGAACTCAAAACCCTGAGTGATTCATCTCATACTTTGTCTCCTGGAGGCTTGGGGGGAGGGGGGAAGGGGAGGGTGAACTGAAATACGCAATGTTTCATCATTGTCTTAAAACTGCCACCTTTTTTTTTTTGGTTCTTTAAGGCAGATGTAAACAAGACAGGCCATATTCAGCTAATGTCATGTCATGTTATTTTAAATTATAAGAGCTAGCGTGGTAGCTCACCTTTGGCATTGATTGAGTTTGTCGCTCCATCGACGGCACTATACTTTACAAATAATGTGTTTACTTGAGTAGATTTATTATATGGATTGATCGATAGACATGCATATAGACAGGTGATTGTATAATGAGACATGCAAACAGATAGAAACGCAGAAAGATTTTCTTTTTTGATTTAAAAACAGATGGATATTATTTAAACACATGTAGGTGTATTAAAGCACACGTAGATGTGTTTAAACACATGAAGATGACTATGGAGGTACCGCGGAAGACACGGAGGGAACTAACAATTTTGTTTGCTTCTCGCCGAACATCGAACCCGTAACCGTCAGATAGATATTTAGTTAGATTGCTGGATATTCAGATATATATATACATGTATAGATAAATATGCAGACAGATATGAAGATAGATATGACGATTGATAGATACGCAGAGAGATATGCAGATAGATAAGTAAAGACAACTTTTATCCATTTAATTGAAATGATCATGTATTATTTTAGTTTTTAATGCACTTGTACTTTCAGACTGAGTAGTGTAATGCAGTGTTGTTTTCAAATGGAAGCACCATGACTGCTCAGCCATAGGTAACAAAATACAATTGCTTCGCTTGATACACAGAAAATAACACGTGCAGTATTATTATAATACTAACTGTACCCTGCAAAACATTTGCATAGCGTTATATCCCCTTAGGCTTGATCGGCAGGCTAGGTTATTTTTTTGGTTTCGGGCAGATCCGATTTTTTTTTTCATGATTGTATTTTAAACTGGAATACTGTTGTATTAATTCTTTACTTTCGATTTAACGCAGCGCCCAAATCGCTATTATTATATTAAATGATAAAAGTCAATGAGTTATTTATGTATAACAGAGATGGTTATTGAGTTTCAATATCCTTACTGAAAACTTTAAGTGACGTATTTTTAGTACAGTGAATACTTTTATTAAGCTGCATCTAAAATACATAATAATAAACATTATTAGAAAATATGAAGTACAGTCAGATTGATTCCTCACACTGTTATACATTAAACATTTATCGAAAAAATTTCTTAATTAAATTTCTAAACAAAAGAACGGATGCATCGAAATTTCGGTGGAACGAGACTGGGACAGATTGTTCGAGATGTCAAAGTTTGCTAAAAGCTGTTAAAGTCTGTTTTAAGTGTAAGCGTGTTTTAAGTGTAAGCGTGTTTTAAGTGTAGGCGTGTTTTAATTGTAAGCGTGTTTTAAGTGTAAGGGTCTGTTTTAAAGTGTTAGAATCTGTTTCAAGTGTCAGAATCTGTTTTTAAATGTTAGAATCTGTTTTAAATGTCAGAATCTGTTTTAAAATGTTAGAATCTGTTTTAAATGTCAGAATCTGTTTTTAAATGTTAGAATCTGTTTTAAGTGTCAGAGCCTGATTTAAGTGTAAGTCAGTTCTTAAGTATAAGAGTCTGTTTTCACTGTTAAGCTAAATAGTGTACGTTCTAGAACAACCAAAAGTTTCAGAAACCGGTGGTATTTTTTAGTATTTGCTCCAAATCTGATTTAGTTTTGTAACAAAAGAAAGATTTATTTATTTAATCTCCGTTGTAAAAGGCGCATCGCCTGGATAAGCACAAAAAGAAAAAGCGTTTGTAATATATAGCTCATAGAACTCGACTGAATCAACATTGGTATATGATAATAAAGTTATGTCTGATGTGTTATATGATAATAAAGTTATGTCTGATGTGTTATATGATAATAAAGTTATGTCTGATGTGTTATATGATGATAAAGTTATGTCTGATGTGTTATATGATGATAAAGTTATGTCTGATGTGTTATATATGATAAAGTTATGTCTGATGTGTTATATGATGATAAAGTTATGTCTGGATGTGTTATATGATGATAAAGTTATGTCTGATGTGTTATATGATGATAAAGTTATGTCTGATGTGTTATATGATGATAAAGTTATGTCTGATGTGTTATATGATGATAAAGTTATGTCTGATGTGTTATATGATGATAAAGTTATGTCTGATGTGTTATATGATGATAAAGTTATGTCTGATGTGTTATATGATGATAAAGTTATGTCTGATGTGTTATATGATGATAAAGTTATGTCTGATGTGTTATATGATGATAAAGTTATGTCTGATGTGTTATATTGTGTGTGTGAGGTCTTGACGGCATCCCAGACCTCCCCCCCCCCACCACCTCCACCCACATCTTTGACTACGCCCACCAGACCAGGAGATATAATGAGAACATGACTCTATTCAAGCGTTTCACAATGCTTACCAAGTGGAGAATGCTGGGGGGGGGGGGGCGGATAGTTGGAGAATGGTTGCATGGAAAAAGGAGGAAGTGTCAAGGACTGAGACATTGGAGGATCTTTGATGACGTAAATTTAGGAGAGTATTGTTATGAAGAGAAGCCTCTAAACCGTGGGATGGATGTGCCGCAGTGAATACAAGCGGATGTAACTGTTGTGTAGTCACTAACGAAAGGCGAAGTAATTCTGAAATTCTTTATCAGCCTCATTACAGTGCATTTTTTTTTAAATTATGTCATTGGAATATTTTTTTTTTAAATCCTTACATTTTTTTAAAAGAACATTTAATGAGCTAAATTAACTAAGAAGCCTCTACGGCAAAGCACTCCCCTCGCCCCCCCCCCCCAAATCAACCTCACTCCATATAACCGAGAGTATATTGGGGTGGGGGTGGAATCGTGAGTTGACGTAAACGGAAGAAAACTAGCCTGCCACCTTTCTGGTTTAAAGAGTACGACAAATCGTATTTTCTAACTCTTGTTTTAGCAGACGACTTGGCGCTACGTCATAACCTAAAATAAGTAAACTAGCAAATGAAATCTGATAAGAAAATATTCTCCTTCTGTTGTTATTCGTGATTTTTTTTTAATGTTAATTGGAGTTGTTTAGGAGATTTAACTAACATGATGGGTTGATTTAAATCGTAGATGTCGTTTAATAAACATCCCCCCCCAGCTCACACTGTAAAAAGAAAAAAATGCCGTATTAATTCCTGTTAAATCTGGAGATAAGATGGATGATGTACTTTTGTCTGAGGCCTCCGAATACTCTGGAAGTTTCTTCACAGAATCTTCAAAGGTCATGCATAGGTCAATCTATAAGTTGTGGGGGATTATGAATGGAACAAAGGAATTAAATTGACCTCCCCCCCCCCCAACCCGCCCATAGGGGTAGAATAGTTGTTGAATATGATCTCAATAGAGAAGACATAGATGTATGTGGCAGCAGCTCCTTGCTGTAACGTTTCTGACTAACTTTGTGAAATATTTCGGCGAGCTCCTTCAGATCCGAAAAAGCGAGGGAAGGGGGGGCGGGGGCGGGAGGCGGTATTACTTTAGATCGGCGCCCTGTGCGGCTGCACAAATCTTTCTTACGGGTAGCCGAAATAAAAATAAACATGATAATAATGACAATAATAAATGTCGGTGAGAAAGAAGAATATATTAGAATAGTACATACATCATAAAAATGTATATTCTACGTACATTAGCAGACAACAAAACAGTGGCGTACCTGGGAGGGGGGGCGGTAGGTGCGGTCCGCACCGGGCGGCACTTTTTATTACTTTTTAAGGGGGGGGCGGCAAAAATGTATAGATTATATTGAAATACCTAAATGAGAGGGCGGCAAAATCGTCTTCCGCCCTGGGCGGCCGATACCCACGCTACGCCGCTGCAACAAAATAAATAGAATGAAACTTGAATCAGCGTAGACATAGGGTGAGAACATATTGATAAATAGATTTAATTTTCATATTTTCAACCCAATTTTGGTAAACGTACTGTGGCGAGTATTATGGTGAGTTAGTCGTTTTGAACGGTAAATATTTACGAAATATGGATTAAGTAAAGACACGGATTCTAGCAATTGAAGAGTTTTGTATTCATATGTAGATATAAAAATTATAATTAATAGTTTTTTGGTATGATTCATCGGAATATGAAATCGGAACTTTTTCGGTGTAATGGGAATCTCCATCGGAATCGAAGAGCTCATACACATAATTTAGACTTCTCATCCGATTCATCGGACTCCTATTTTCGAGCATTATGTAAAAGTCTATTACTTCACTATATAATATTACTTGTGTTTGGTTCGGGAGTTTTTAATGTCTGTAGAGTAACCGGTACCAATGCTGGTGACGTCACATCGAAAATAATATAACCGCATATTTTTCTTCTTCGTTCTGACTTGATAGTACATGTACAACGTTTACAATCAAATTATTAAAAAAAAATGTCATGTTACTTTTAACTAGGGGAGACATGGAGTAAACTCAGGACAGCACTGCCTAGTACGGCCAGCAGTGACTAATACGACAAGCAGTGCCTAGTACGGCCAGCAGTGCCTAGTACGGCCAGCAGTGACTAATACGACAAGCAGTGCCTAGTACGGCGAGCAGTGCCTAGTACGGCCAGCAGTGACTAATACGAACCGTTAGGCCGAAAAACGCTCTCTCTTTCACATCTACACCTAATTATTTTTAGCTGCAATCATCTACTCTTGGTGCGGCCCACTCTGTCAAATACCCCCTCCCCACCACCACCAACGTGCATTGCGCCTTTCTCTTATTGTCAGTCAAAACTCCAATAAGGGTTGTTGTTGTTGTTGCTGTGGTGGTGGTGGTGGTTGAGGGAAGAGAAGGGGAAGGGGAGGGAGGGAGGCGGTGGTCCCTGACAGACGAAACAGATATAAATAAATATATATAATTGTCTAAACGTTTTCTAATCTCGTGCACTTCAATTCAACGTTAAATGTTAACATCCATCGTGCAAGAATCTTTGTTCTGCATCGACACTGATCTGTATTCGTCTCAATGAATGGTTTATGAAAACCGGATTGCATAGGTATCTCTAAAACAAGACATCGTTCGGTCGATTTGACTTGTACTTCAGTTTGATCAAGAAAAAAAAGAAAGCGACTGGAAGATACACGGATACATTGATATATGTATATTGATGATGTTTATGCTTTATCAGAAACTTGTTGGGCATTACCTTTGTTTATGTATGTTTATATATGTGTTTATATATGTATTTATGGATGTGTTTGGGTATGTTATAATGGTGTGTTTATGTCTTCATATATGCGTTTGTATATATATATATATATATATATATATATATATATATATATAATTTACATATGCGTTTATGCATGCATATATATATATATATATATATATATATATTATTCCATAATTATTTTATTTTTAGATTTCTAGTAGCAATAAACAAAAGTATTTCAGAAAAGAAAATGATCTCAGTTGTGTTTTTTGTTTGAATGTGATAAACATACAAATGTATGTTAAATACTGATACCATATTTATGACATTGCCCGTAAATTAAGAAACAACATTTGATTCACTTTGATCGACCTTTACATTGATAATGGTGATTACTCAGTAACCATGCTGAATCATTACATTTTAAACAACTCACTTCACGGCCAATAGGTTTAGACCTATTTGTGAGATTTCAACTTTTATGATTGTAAACCTGGTCTTGAAGACATACCACACTACATACAACTTTACGTGTGGCAGGTTGATCGGCAGTACACACCCTGCTAGTCTGGCCAGTCCGGACAAGTGTGAAAAAATCTATTATTCTTCCATGACGGAAGATATAGCGGGTACACTCACCCCACCGCTTTGTAGGTGTGACAGACATGCATCACCACCGCCAAAAAGGCTGGTGGTGTGGCAGGCACACGACACCCTGTCATACTAGCAGTGGCGATGCAAAAAATAATAAGTAGTCGTGCTAAATTAAAGAAACAGTCGCTAGTGCATTATAGGCGACGTACTTCAATAGGGGACGGTAAAATATTTGACTTAAAACGTGAGGGCTCAGTTTCGATCTCCTGTGAGTACCAGGGAAATTTTTCAGGTCATGGTTAAAGTTGGGGGTGGTGTGTCACAGATATTACTAAGCGTCTGAGTCTGAAGAAAAGCGAACAGCGGGAGAAACACACATCCACCACCATCCAGGAGTTAAATATAAAGTGTATATCGGGGTGGGTGGAGGTAGGGGGGAGACACCCATGATTCACTGTGCGTACCAGTCGCGCAATTTGTAATTGAGAATAATTGTTTTAAATAAGTCCACAATTTGAGCTTGATTCAAGATTTACTATTTCTTTGTTTGTTTGTTTATTTATTTTTAAGTTTGCATTCAATTTAAACTCAAAATTTGTTCTATTGTCTGAGAAATCCTTTTGTTATTGTTTTGTTTTTTTTACTCGGAAGGGTTTTCCGCGTATTACTGTACAAACAAATATTATTATTAGTGTGCTTGTTTATTGGTCTAAACAACTGTGTTAACATCGTAGGTAAATAAAGACGGTCGACCAGTCTTAGAAAGAAGATATATATATATATATAATGCTCACGGACAAAGAAGCCTATTTGCTCAAACTAACACAAATAGGCAAACAGTTGTTTACCTGAAAACAAGTGCCAAAAATACACACACTCTTAGACAAAAAAATACAAAATCCACACGCGCACACACACACACTATCAAGATTATCGCTCATTCAAATGAAATAAAAGAGTATTAATTATTGAGATGAAATTGAGTCATAAGTCATAGGTGCCTTTAAATTACCGCTAAACGAGTGGGGCCCATGCGTCTTGTCGAATTTGGGGCCCAGAGACATGACTGTGGGCCATATATCGTATCGAATTGCTTCAACTGCGGGCCCAGAGCTATCTGAGGTGAGTGGAGTAGGAGAGCTGAAAGGGGGGGGGCTCACGAACAGGGACGACCTTCGGCCGATTAGACCGATTGCTCCTAATGGGCCCCGCTACTGGAAGGGGCCCCGTAATTTACATCTATATTAATGGTAACAGTTGTTATTGTAAAAAAAATAAAACAAGAAGAGTGGCCTCGCAAGCATCCATTAAATTGGGCCCCGCAATTCGTTGGGCCGGCTCTCCTCACAAGTCGTCAAATCCTACACCAACCGCCCCCACCCCCCATGACCGCCCTTTCCTAGACTGAAGTACATTCTTACATGATATTATTTCCTTTTTTTTTTCTTCTCTTTCTTATTGTAAGTTTGAATCTTACGTTTATGTTTGAACTAATAGAATAACCCAATCGCTGGTACATTCTCCTTAATTAGATATTGTTGAATATTTTATATTAAATTATCTTCAAGTGATGCCTAAATGTATTCTATAAAACATGTGAATTAATGTGCGTTTTCCTAAAACTTCCTTTAGCTACCAAAGTAAGTTGCATTCTGCGGTAGACCTTCTTTCTCTCGTTCATACTCTTCTCCATCCTTCCTTCTATGCCCGTACTCACGTGTAGATGTGTAATGTATATGATATGCATTGTGTAATGTGTCCTGTATTTGTATAAAGTAGCTTGTACCTTTTGTAGTGTTTTGGAACTTTACATAACGTGTCATGTATTTGTATAAAGTAGCTTGTATCTTTTGTAGTGTTTTGGAACTTTAAATAACGTGTCATGTATTTGTATAAAGTAGCTAGTATCGTTTGTAGTGTTTGGAACTTTACATAACGTGTCTTGTATTTGCATAAAGTAGCTTCTATTGTGTGTAATGTCGGACAGTTACATAATGATAAAGCTAATTAAATGTTATTAATACTTTTGCAAAGGTTCGGAACTAGTAAGACTATGACTAATGTCGCCCAGACTAATAAAATGATTTGTGCACAAACGATGGTTTTAAAAATATTGTGGTAGCATGTACCTACTAACTTATAGTTCATCAGTATTCACATTATACATAACTATTTATTGATTTAGTATCCTTTGAAGACTGGATTACTGATTAATTATTCCATAATTGAAATATCGAATCTAACAATTATTAATGTTTGAGCAGTAAGGAAATTCACTAGTAAATATTTTATTAAATTTACTGGCAATGAAATTAATATGGTATTAGCATTTAGCGTATAAGTTACTCGTTTTAACTTATTCGTAAAATAAACAACAAAACATTTTCGCTAATATAAAGAAACAGCAAGTTACAAAGTATATAAATTTTTTTGTTTATAAAATTTAATATTTCAAAAAAAAACTTTGATTATTCTATCTTTTAAAATAGAATTACTTCCCTAATTTTGTTTTAAAAAATAAAAAAGCTAAACGAAGCAAAATAGATTATAGTTGGATTGGTAAAGTGGCTATTCACTTGGGTACATGTTATTTTGCCTCTTTAGTATTTTCCCCCTATTGCTACACAAACATTTTATTATTATGTTTATTTTTGAGTCTGTTTGAAATTTTTTTCAGGCAAATAAATACAGTTAGTCAAACAAATTATTAAAAGAATTTTTTTAATTTTTATTATCAAAAGTACGCATCAAAACATTACACAAACACAGATGACTATCCACACAATAACACACAAATATAAATACACACACACGCACGCCAGAGCGCGCCGAAAGTTAACACACATTTTTCACATGAAAACAAGCAAAGACAGAACAAATAGCAGACGTACACAAACACAATAACACATACACACACATACGAAAAACACAAAAACACAAGCACACAAATAATCATACAATTATTACTGACTTGGATTAAATCAAATATCAACATCTTTATGACACGAACTTAATAAATCTATTTATGGAAAACAATGGGCTGAATTAAAATCAGTTAACGACAGACAGATTAAAAATATTAATCTCTAATACAAAACTAACGTAACAAACAAAAACACACAGGCCATGTCAACGCATTATTTTTTAAGACATTTTGGCTTTGAGAATACTTTAATCATGCATTGCAACTTCTCTTTCACTCTGTATGAGTTGCATACATTGCTGAATAACAAAATTATTTTATTTAATTCATTTTTTTTTACATTGAGTTAAAAAGTTAATGAGTTAAAATATTGTATAAATTGAAATCAAATTTAATTACATGTACGTTCTTCTTATTATTGATGTCAAATATATAAAATGCTAAATTGAACTTATAAAACCTCATTTCTGCAAGTGTTAATTATATCTTGATATTTCTATCAACCGTTCTGTGGATTGTACGTCACAAGCTGTTAGCCTGAGTCTAAACATTGTCCAGATTTCATTTAATTTTTTCCAACTGTTTGGGCCGGATTTACAGAAAGGCCGTGGCCAAAGGGCCCCGCGAAATAAGGGGTCCCAAAATGTTGAGATGTATAGACAAATTAAAAAAAACTTAGAAATATTTTTTTTAATTTTTCAAAATGGGGCCTCAAATTGGTGTTGGTCTAGGGCCCCTAGAATTGTAAATCGGCCCTGGTTACAAGTTTGACTTCATTTTTTATTTTCTTCAAACAAATATTAAATTGCGCATTACACATAAAAACTGACTCGATCTCACCTCATTTAAAAACTGGTCATTCATCTATGACGTAACGAATGAGCCCAGCATGTGCGATGTATGCTGCGTGGTCAATGGAGTAACTGCGCAGGGGCGGATGGAAAGGGTGTGTCCGCCCGTAGCGGTGGCACTGACTGAAGACACCAACCAAAGGGGCGTTATTATTGTAAATAACGTAGATATACTTTTTTTTTTTGGCGTGGGAATCGGCCCCGTAGCGTGAAAATGCTACAGCATGGGCCAGGCCAATAGCAGGAGGGAGGGGGCCAGGCCAATAGCAGGGGGAGGGGGCCCAGGAAATACATGTCACTAAGTAGACCAAACAAGCAGAGGGGGGGGCAGAAAAAACGCAGGAGGGGCCCGGCCCCCCATGCACCCCCTCCCCCGCCGCACGCTACGGGCCTGGTGGGAATAGAACGTCATTTAATAACGAAATTATGTGTGGTGCACTATGTCAACATACTTTAGTTATATGTTGGTGATTTGTTTATATTGAGCAGAATTCGGAATGGGTTTGTGTGTAATTAGTTAGGAGTTACCATACTTTTTTTGAAATAAGTTGTTTGCTAGCACGATTCAAAACAGTGGTCCGTACAAGCATCAGTATATACTGCAAGATGCATTTTTAAAAAAAAAAGTAATTATATAATACATATTTGATAATTAAATCTATGTTAACATGATAGATAGATTTGATAATTGGATATATAAATAGATAGAAAAGATCGATGTGTGTGTTTCAATACCATTGACTGTGAATAGGTGTCCTCATCATTCATTTCAAACAGGGCTCTGCTGACTCATGAAGTTAAAATTCATTCAATAAAACATTAAAGATTAAATTGACAACGTCAATTTATTCATTAAAGCTCGTGGTCGCCCGTTACAAATTTTACCGTAAAATGTTATTTATAATAACACGTAAAGAAAAAATATTGTGTTGTTGCTACTTATCATGCACTGAGTTTTTTCCTACTACAAAAAAAATTCCATAAAATCAACATTTGTAGCTTATTAATTTTAACATTGTTGTACAAATTACAATATACATTTATTATTTTCTGTCGACTTTTGAATTTATTCATTTTAAAGTTTAGATGTATTTTTTGTGTTTTTTCTAACTAGTTACTTCCCTTATAATGGTAATAATAATTATTTAGAAAAATCTATGAAATATGTTGATAGGTAGTTTATGCATGTTGGTAAACAGAGTGGTGGGAAAAAAAATTCGATAGATAAACATTGACGTGAGTAAATAGCCTGCACTCACCCTCATCCGCAATGTTGTGTTTGTAACCAAAGTTCAACTCCTCTCCGTGGCGCCCGACCCCCGGGAATCTCGGGGTGGGCAGAGTCTGTGGCGTGGTCGACGGCGTGAGATCAAACCTCCACGGGTA
This sequence comes from Bulinus truncatus, assembly GCA_021962125.1. Classification (NCBI taxonomy): domain Eukaryota; kingdom Metazoa; phylum Mollusca; class Gastropoda; family Planorbidae; genus Bulinus; species Bulinus truncatus. Next base: position 1,898,638 of record JAGDYQ010000052.1, read on the forward strand.
GAGGGGCCCCGACCCCGCCGAGGCGTGCGCGTGAGGGCCTCCTCCCCCGTGCTGCGGCGGAGGGCCCGTCTGGTATCCCTGGTTCTGGGGCTCGTTCTGCAGCGCCTGCGACACGTGCTGTCCGGCGAAGTACATGCCGCCCAGGCTGTTCTGCACGGCCGAAATGCCGGCGGACGTGGGGTCCATCAGCCCGCCGTCGCCCACCGGGGACGGCGATGTGGGCTGCCTGCAGCCCAGTCCCAGGATCTCCTGTATGGCGAACGAGGGTCGCTGCTGCTGGTACAGCTGCCCGAGATGCGGGTGGTGCGGGTGATGGTGGTGGTGGTGATGGTGGTGATGGCTACCGCCGTTGTAGTGACCGTGATGGGGGTGGCTGAACCCCGGGGTCATCTGAGCCGGGCCTGAGCCCATCTGTAGTAGACCATTCATGCTGTAATTTTTTTTAATATATATTTTGTGTGTGTGTGTGTGTGTGTGCAATCTCTTAAAACACAAATTTTCCTAAACCGTAATAATCAAACAGCTTCCAAAACAGAATTTAGAAAAAACACAAAAACACATAGAATAAACAAATCGCTCCGTTTAATATCCTGTCAGCGATTTTACTTCATCGTTTTCTTCCAGCATCGAAATTTTCTTCTCTTTTTTTCCTTTTTTGAAGCACACGTGGAAATATTAATAAAAACAAATTTTTCCCCCCTAGTTTGCGTGGTTTTCTTAATTAAAATTAACACAACATCTTGAGGCAGAATTGTGACATGTATATATTATTCTGATAAACATTTTGGTGTAAAGAGTACAGGTGTTCTCACCGCGAGCTGTGTGCAGATAATCTCAGATATCAAGCGTTGGAGTAGAGATTAATTAAAGACGCAATCTTACCTATGGAAATTCGCACTCTTCAAAAAGTAAAAAAAAATTTGAAAAACAAATAAATAATAGTCTAAGATATCAAAGCCGCATCTGGAACAATTAATTAGTTTTAAATAAAACATCTATACAAACCAATTATTGACTACAATAGGTTGGGGGTACAAAAAAAGTTACATCAATATTTTCTGTGTATTAAAAAAAAATATACGCAAATTTTTCGAGGGATAGTATTACAAATAATACCTTTGTCTTAAGCTTGGTGTATTTTAAAAGTGAATTTAATATTCTGAATTAATTTTTTTTTTTAAAAATAGGGGGGATAATTTTAACTGATTGTTTATTTTTAAAATTATTTATTTATTATCATCCAAAGGTAAAGAATGGCACCGATTTTATTTTTTTTTCAATTTTCAATCACGTTCCTCAGAAATAAACAACGGAACCACAAAAATAAGCAACGGAACCACAAAAATAAACAACGGAACCACAAAAATAAACAACGGAACCACAAAAATAAACAAACATTAACCAGGGCCGTGATAGGTGAAGGTACGATTTCCAATTTTAAAAAAAAATCGTTTTAAACCTAACAATGAAAAGAAACTCAGTAAAAACTGTCATAAACTGTACTAAATGTAAACATTACTTGTTGTTAAAAGACGCACTATAATAATAATACATACATACATGCTATTGAATAAAACGCACATCTTAGAAAAATCGCACCGAAATCACTTCAGTTGTGAGCAAGCCTTTTCACAAACAACTTCACTTTTGAACACAGATTACAAAATAAAATGACAAAATAAAAATTTAAAAAAAAATAAAATAAAATTGTGTATGCTGGAGTCACAACAGTTTTTTTTTCTCACGGACAGACAGAAACCCAACGAGCGCCAGGGTTTGAGGCTCAACTCATCTCTCTCTCTCTCTCTCTCTACAGACTCAACGGCGAACCAGCTAAGTAGTTTTATTAGATGCTAATCGCTGAAGGAAGCCTCATGGCGTATCCCTCAGGGAGGGGGGGGGAGGAGGGGAGGGAGGGAAGGAGAATGAAGGAGAGGAGGTTGAAAGACGAAAGGAGGGGGGGGGAGGGGTGTCTGTAGAACTTGAATTTCCTTGTCGAATTTTAAAAAAAAAATAATAATAATAAAAACGCGGTCCGCTGGATTTATCACCGATTAACCCCCCCCCCCTTTACCCTTCGTCCATTCCCCCCCTCCCCTCCAAACGTACATTTGTGACGTAATGACCTTTTCAGCCAACGCACGAATTGATGACGTGGAGCTCGAGGACCCGCCTCGCGGACGATCTCAGCGAATGCCCTGACGCGCGAAGGGTAAATGCCGGCGTGTAATTGGCCATCAGTCGCGCCTTAGCCCGCCCCTTCCCACCTGGAGAGGAACTGGAGCTACGGGCTGGTTTCCTTGGCGAGCTCGTTACTGTCTGTCAGTTCGGATTTTTTTTTTTTTGTTGTCCCCCCCCCCCACTCCCTTTTTCTTCTCTCCCCCCCCCCCACCCGCGCCGTGTTAAAGTCACTTAGTCTCTATTCCCCGTTTCCCATTCCCACCTCCGAATATAGCCGCCCCCTTCTTTCTTTCTCTCTTCCCCCCCCCTCCTCCTCTCGACTTGTAATTCCTGGTTCGGAAATAAATGATTAATCTGGATAATATCGGTTAAATCGATCTCTTTCTTTCACAATTCCTCTTCCCATTCCACCTCTCTCTTGACTCTTCCCCACCCTCTCTCTTTCCCTCTCTCTCATACTCTTCCAAAAGAACGAGTTTAAGGTCTGTCTCTTTATTAGCTTATCGTCAGGTCTGTGTTCCTCTCTTTCAATTACAGTATCAGTACTTCATAGCTCAAATTATCATCTAACACGATGCACTACAGGAGGTTGATTTATATAGGCTACTCTCCACCAAAAAACCTTAATTCCCCTCTTAAATTTTTTTTTTTCCTCCTTCCTTTAAATTTCCCCATTTTTCTCTTTTATATTTATTATATTGTTTTACTGGTTTTTTTATTATATCAAATTTTTTTTTTTTTTTTTTTTCCTTTTTTGGTTTGATTATAAAACTCTTCTACTACGGAGTTTGATTTATATAGGCTGTTACCTCTTCTACTACGTCGGACTGACCTCGATTGTAGACGGCTAAACGACAATGGGTACTGGGCATTACAACCTGATTCCAAGAAACGTAAATGCGATACCGAGAATGGGACTTGAGATGTTTATTTACAGAATAGATTAGTCCACACAGGAAATAAATCAACCACGCAGGCTGTATATTAGTCAAATAGTCAATATATTGTTACGTAAAAATCGATGCATTTGGCTCGATCGATAAGCTATGGGGGGGGTCGATAGATTAGCCTATATATATATATCATAGACTATATATTATCATTGTAGTTAATGAATCTGAATTTAAGGCTGATATGTTTATCTTTTAGCTCCTATAAAAACACAAATGAGGTAAGCCTTCTTTCATCCACACCGTAGCCGAGAGTGGAAAGGTCGTTAAGGCACGACGGGAAACATAAAAGAGAAATTCTATCATGACCTGTGCCCTTGGAAATCGAACACTAGGAACCCTCAGGTCGACGGTCGAGCGCTGTGCCGCATGACCATCTACTTTCTCTCCCCCCCATCAACTGTATTAGTTTGATTTCAATGGATTACCCAAACAAGCTGGCGTGATTATCCACGCAAATCAGTGTCGAACCTAGGGATTTGGGGGCCCCTGGTGGGGGGGGGCTTGGCCTCTTTGCGGGCTCCTGTATTTTGACATTCGACACCATGTACCTAATATTTATTGTCAAAAAATTTTGGGGGCCCCTCTCAAGCTGGGGCCCAAAGGCACTTTTCGAATTTGGGCACGTCCACCCACCTCTCCCCTCACGGCTCTGACGAAAACAATGAATTAACATTGTCAGCAATTGATCAACCAAAAAAAAAAACACACACACACACAATACTTTAGTCGCGTAGAAATAAATTATTTACCACCCAGCCAACAGATTAAAAATGCACTCAATTGATTAACTATATAATGGCCAATAGATTTATTGCATAGAACAGTGGGTTTGCCATCTAAGAAATAGATTTATATGAAAATCCTTAACAGATCATTCGCCCCCAGTAGACGCCCTACTTACGAACTACGTATGATATTGAACAGGTAGGATAGACGTAGGACGTAGTGTAGTCTCTAACTAATAGACTGGACAGACCTTTAGCAGCTCGCATTGTCAACAGACGTCAATCAGAATGCCAACAACGCCAGTTGTTCTTCATATCTTATTATTATTAGGGTCATTCACATGTCAACTCAACCAGTGGTGTTCACCCGACCTCCCCTCAGATTCTTTTCCTGAAATTTTCTAGGGCTTGTAGGGTACATTACCAAAAGTTGAGGGATTCCGGAAAATTTGAAGCCATATTGGTCAAAAACTTTCTAGAGAATATGATTTTTTAATTTTTAGGGGTAGTCGCGCGTGCACGTGACATTTACATTTTTCGCGATGTTTGAACGTGAATATTTCAAAAAACTAAAAGAGGTATCAGGCTAAAATTTTCAGTATTTACTCATTGTTATGTCTTAAGTTGAATGATGTATTTATCTTAAGTGTAGCTTTCACACAGAATGCTTTAAAAATTTCCAAACATTGCACTTCAGACAGTTTTCATCAATATTTGACTCGGTATAGCCAATAACCTATGGGTAAGAAGCGAAATGATGAACTTTTGTTATACAATTAGTAAGTACCATATATGTGTTTATTATTTTGATAGAGAAATTCCTGTTAATCAATACAATAGTGTACTCATGGTGGGCCCTTTAAGCATCATGGTCATCCATTTTTGCACTATATTGCGACCCCCAGATGACCATGTGGACAGTAATTCACACTTTTCATATGTTGCACACTTGTTAACCTTGGCAAGTACTCAGCTATGGTGATAATAATCATGACTGGTGTCTTAACTTGCCCTTTCTAGGTGAAAAAATTACATAGAAATTTACATGAGTACTTACTTATTATTGAATATTGCGTAGCGAATATTTCAAAAACTAAAAGAGGTGTCAGGCTGTAATTTTCAGTATTTACTCATTGTTTTATCTTGAGTTGAATGATGTATTTATCTTAAGTGTAGCTTGCACACAGAATGCCCTAAAATTCCATAAACATTGCACTTCAGGAGCAGTTTTTCATCATTATTTGACCACGCACGCTACGGGCCTCATTAACGTGTATTATGGTAAATCAGCATAGCAATGAAATGTCAATCAAATTTTATGAAAAATACGGTTAGTTTTAAGTACAAAATCGAATTACAAATTGTTTTTATAAACCATACAAGCAACCATGCAAGGCGGATATCAGCGTATGCTCATTATGCTGCCGATGCAGTTAACTGATGATATCTTATCTATGTACACACAGTCCTACTATGAAACTAACGTTTGTTTATCAACAGAGAACCATATCTTAGCGTATGACATCTGTTTGGACAGGTTGAAATATTGAAATTTATCGGAATGTTTAAATAAATAAATAAAAAAAAAATTAATAATAATATTTCACGAAAGCTCCGAGTTTATAGATGTTCCCTCAAATACAACAAGATTGGGGGGGGGGTGTTGTTTAGGTTTCAAGGGGGGGGGGGTAAGGGTTTTGAGAGCGAGGTGAAATAAATAAAAGTAAGACTTATTCATGATGAATCTGTTTATCTAAGTTTTTTTTTTTTTTGTTGTTGTTAATCCCCCACGAAATAAACCTAGATATACATGGCTGACAGTTGAAATCAACATGGATAGAGAAAAACAAAATAGGTCGAAGGTGGGGGAAGGGGGGTGGGTTGTAGTTTTTTGGTATTTGTAAACACCGACTTTGGGGAGATAACCGGCAAATTGAGTTCTTTCTTCGCGGAGCTCTTGTTTGCCTGCCCAATGTTGATATATATTACATACAAACACACATGTGTCAGCGATCAACCCATTATCGATTGTGTCTTGTCATAGTCGTGTAGTTCAAATGCCATAGCGCATGTGTGTGTGTGTGTGTGTGTGTGTCTGGCCTAAAAAAATAGATTGTGGTGGTGTTGGGAAGTAAAAAAAAGGGGGGAATAGAGACATGGACACTCTGCTCTGGGTGCCAATTAAATTGGGCGGCAGTAGGTGGTGGTGTCTGTCTGTCTGTCTGTCTGTCTGTCTGTCTGTCTGTCTGTCTATCTATCTATCTATCTATCTATCAATCTATCTATCTATCTATCTCTATCTATCTATCTATCTATCTATCTATCTATCTCTGTCTATCTGTCTGTCTGTCTGTCTGTCTGTCTATTTGTATGTATGTCTGATTATCATTTCTCATCAAACTATCATCAATCCAATCATTAGACAAATAAAAGAAATATCCGATCGATACCATTACACAAAAGCCCTAACATTTCCACTTTGTAGTGTCTTTACCCTCCTACCCCCCCACCCACCCACTTTTCCCCACACCCCAACCTCCATCTTGAGACCTCATACTTAACGTGATTACAGCCCTATCAGACATACATGGACTCGGTATGTTTCTTGAAAGGAGGAGCTTTTGCTGGGGGGTGTGTGGGGAGGTGGAGTGATGGTAAGCGGGTTTGGGGGTGGGGGGGGAAGAGGGGGATTAGCTCGCCTGAGGTCATGGATGACGAAACCTAACACGGTTCTTAGAGTTTTAAAAAAACAAAAAAAAAAAACGTGACCCCCTCACCACCACCCCACCCCCCCCATAGCTACAAAAAAACCCCAACACGATACGCCTATTTAGTTCTCAACCAGCCTCAACTATTGATAGGAGGGGGGGGGGAGGACTCTCTTTCTCTCTATCTCTCCTCTCCCTTCTCCCAAACGTCTACCAACGACCGGCAC
>JAGDYQ010000052.1:1910431-1929777 GCA_021962125.1 Bulinus truncatus
TTAAAGGCTTGCTCCCGGTCTTCACTAGGTGCGTCCCTCCGGCCCTGACTCTTCCCCCACTCCCCTTCTCTCTCTCTCTGTGGACGGAGCAGTTCATACCCGAGCAGAAGGCGGGAACTCGCTTGTGTTCTTACTCCTGGGGAGATGGGCCGTTCTCGACCCACGGGCGGTGTCCGATGATGGTGGCGGTAGGAGGAGGGGGAAGGGAAAGCTTCTCTAACCCACAATGGATGTTTTTATTATTTCAGCCCTTTGTAAAGCGTGACTGCACCCCTTTTGTTGCCCCCGGTTCTTTAATCGCGCCCCGCCATAGCGCCCCGGCCATCTCGTTAATTTTTTCACAGTTTTTTTTAAAGTCGCGCATAAAGGGCGCTGGTCGAGGGGGCCTAAGAAAATTCTTTACTTTTTTTTTTTTATATTATTTTATAAATCGTATGAAATTGTGCTGAAAGGCAGGAGGGGGGGGGGGAGGGGGGAGTGTAGAAGACGTCTCTCCCTCAATAGAAATTGAGAGAGTGAAATGACCCCTGGGGTGGAGAGGCGAAACTTCAAGGGGTAGGAAGGTCCAACAGGGGGTGTGGAGGTCTGGAAGTTTGCATTTCTAATAGAGCGCTGATCAATCGCCTCCATAACCCCAACACTTTACCCTGACACGCCCCTTTCGCCCCCTCCCCCCTCCGCCACCATTTACCCCCCAATTACCCAAAATCCTCCCTCGTACCAGACCATAATTTAGCATTGATATCGAATTTGAAGCATCACGCGTTTTCATTTTTCAATACCGCAACGTGTATATTATCTGTCTTAATGCCTGTAAACAAAACAGTTTATTGGCTGAGTGTAATTGAAGCGGTGTTAATAACGTGCTGCAGATGTTGTATGTCTGTCGTACGCTGTGACAGACTGAGGAAACCATGACTTAGAATTAGCTTTAGAAAGAGTGAAACTCTATCTGTCTAGCTATCTCTATGTGACAATGCGACGACACTGGGATAGACCATGTGACGTCACTGGGATATTCGACCACATGTGACATCACCTGGGTACACACACTATGTGACATCACTGGGATTCACCATGTGACTCAACGCTTGTAAAAATCTTTTTCTCACGGGCGTAGACGGTCAGTTTCGAAAATTAAAATTGAAAAAAAAAAAAAGATAAAAAAAAAATCTCTAATGATCCCTGGGTGTGAAAGGAGACACGCCCCTACACCCTCCCAGCCCCCCCCCCTTTATTTTCTCATCCCCGTCCCCACCCCCTTCCCCAACAACGAAACACTCCCCTAAACACACTTTTTTCCCCCTTATTTGACAAAACCCTTTGCTCCCATCTCTACATGAGCCCCCTAAATCATTAAATCGCAAGGATGATAATATAGCCTTTACTTAAAGGTGGGAGGGGAGGGGGGAGTAGGAGGGGGAAGTCGGTCCCTGGACGTCCTGCTATCTATATCAATTCCTAATTAAAAGCTAATATTAGTTTAAGAAAAAGAAGAGCGAGAAACGGAGAGAGCCAATGCATTGGCCGAGGCCGTGCCGGCGGCTGAACGGTAATTGGCGGGAAGAGCTGACGCGAGGCTTTAAACCGAACGATTGAAGGGGGCTCTTGACGATGAGTTGGGGCGTGAGGTTAAAAGTTGCTCTACTTTCCCCCACAGTTTTTTTTTTCTCCCGTCCCCCCTCCCCCCTTTTTCTATCTCTTCGCTTCTTTTTTATTTTCCTTTCCATTTTTCTTTTTTTTTTTTTTTAAATCTCCTTTTGGCGCAGTTTTTATACTTCGCTAAATGCAAATGACCTTGATTGATGTTCACGTGCTTAGTGAGCAGACGATTTGTAGGACTCTTGGAGGGGGTTTTTTTAAATCTGCTTCGTCTCTTTCTTGTCACTTTAGAAGGGGAAAAAAAATTCGTCCCGATGAGTTGAAATCATCGCAAGGAGGCGAGGGATGTTCACGGAAGTAGACAGGTCCTGTTTGTCCAAACTATCCTGCAGGAAGAATAGTTTCTAGGCCTTTTGGGGGTGGCCCAAGGCATAGACTGTTGGACACACACACACACACACACACACATATATATATATATATATATATATATATATACATATATATATATACATACAGAGAGAGAGAGACGACAGAAGAAGCAAACGACAGTGACAGACGACAGTGTAAGAAAGCAGAGGCAGATTACAGAGGCAGACAATAGAAGCAGACGATAGAAGCATACGATAGAAGCAGACGATGTTCACTGACTTCGTAAACAAAGATTTTTATTTTAATGTCGTAATTGTTTTATTGTATTTTTTTTTCTGAACTTATTCGAATTAAACTGTCGAGCTAATCGTGCACTCTCTCTCTCTCTCTCTCTCTCTCTCTCTCTCTCTCTCTCTCTCTCTCTCTCTCTCTCTCTCTCTCTCTCTCACTCTGTGTGTGTGTGTGTGTTAAATCGTGATATACATTTTTTTTCTAAAGTCATTCAAATAGGTTTAGGGATTGTGGATTGGTTCAATTATTAACTGAATTACTACTAGCAACTACAGCTGACATTTTGTCGACTGATGTAGCTTAGTCTATTAGTCTGACTAAGCGAAAACCGCTTACACGTACATCCCATTTAAGTTGCAGTTATGACATGCACTGAAACAGACCATGTGACATCACCGGGACACACCAAGTGACATCACCGGGACACACCATGTGACATCACTGGGACACACCATGTGACATCAATGGGATACACCATGTGACATCACTGGGACACACCATGTGACATCACTGGGACACACCATGTGACATCACTGGGACACACCATGTGACATCACTGGGACACGCCATGTGACATCAGTGGGACACACCATGTGACATGCACTGAAACAAACCATGTGACATCACTGGGACACACCATGTGACATCACTGGGACACACTATGTGACTCAACGCTTGTAATAATATTTCTCACGGGTTAAACGGTCAGTTTCGAAATATAAAAATGGTGCACTTCAGCCACCAGTGTGGGCATGAGAGAGAGACAGACAGACAGACAACAGACCTCTCCAGACTATGTGTTTCTGCATGCAGACAGACAAACAGAGAGAGGCCGGTAGGTTTAAAATATTTACTAATAGTTATGAGACTCTCGAAACCAAAATGTCACGGTAAATAGTGATAAATGACGTCATTGTGTGTTGAAGCGGAGTTTTGTAATGTTGTCCCATTTTTACACACGTCAGTCAATGCCAAACAAGCTACTTCACCACATGATGTTGTTTTTTAAAAAAATAATAAAATAAATAAATAATGTATGATTGAATTAAAAGGGGATTAGTTCCTTCAAAATACGTGTACATGTTACGAGTTCAAGTCCCAAAGTCCATCGTCCACAGCCTAGTTATAACGGCCCGAATGTACCTTTGCCTACTTCCTGATCTGATTTTTCACAACTTGGAACATTTTTTAAATGGCACTATTTTTTAATCTTTACCAAACAAAAAAAACGACCTGCCCTTATATTCATGCATTCGTGTATTGCATCCCCGTGACAGAAATGCACTCAAACACACGCGCACACACACACACACACACACACAAACGCACACCACACACACACACAGACACACACACGTGTACAGCTATTAAACACATTGTATTTGAAATGACAGAGGAAAAAATATGAAAAAAACATATTGTTGTTGTTACTGTTGTTGTTGTTGTTGCTGCTGCTGTTGTCGTTATTGCTGCTGGTGTTGTTGCTGTTGTTGTTGTTATTGTTACTGTCGTTGTTGTTGTTGTTGCTGCTGTTTTTTGAGGCGTGATACTGAGTCATTTTTTATTTTTCGAAATATTTTGTTTTAAATCGATTTTATGTTTTTGAGTTAAGTTGAAAGTTCACTCATTTCTATTTCAGAATACATAACCCTGATTTCGTTCATGTTTTTAATCCAATATTTATAGCGTTTTAATATAATTTAGATATATTTTGAGCATAAAATTTAATAAAATAATTGGAACTGGTTCCAAAAAGAGTTAATGATGAAAGGAAAAAAGAAAAAAGGTCTCAATGGACACAGGTCATCATGGACATAAGACCACTGCACTACTTGAACTGGAGCTCGGTTGCTGGTCATCTTCGTCCTTCGACTGGGCCGTGATCTGATCACACTCTCCCGTGTTCTGTGTCACTTCTGCCGGTTTATTTTGGGCTGAAATCCCGTCCGACTTCTGGTTTCGTTCCATGTTTCCGCTGTCTGTAAGACACAGTGTAAAAATATTTGAGGATAGAACTATCGGGATAATAATATGTAGTGGATGCTAAATATATGGATTGGATGGTAAATATATGGATTGGATGCTAAATATATAGATTCGATGGCTGCTTGTATATGGAGTAAAAAACATGACGGATTATGAATGGAACTATTGATATATATGTTGATTGAATTTCTAGTGAATCCGTTCGGGGACTCTAGGCAAATCTACATTAGGCCCGGGGGGGGGGAGGTCTAGGTAAAGCTACATTAGGGAAGGTGTAGGTAAAGCTACATTAGAGGGATCTAAGCATAGCTACATAAGAGGGATCTAGCCATAGCTACATAAGAGGGATCTAGGATAGCTACATTAGGGGGCTCTATGCTCATCTATATTTGGGTTCCATAGGTAGAATTACATTTACCCCTTCCCTACCCCTTTAGCAAAAAAAAAAAACTGTCAAGTCCGTCTTGTTACTTGACAGGTGTATAAATTTAATGTTTTATATTGAAAATTATTAAATATCGACTATTCACGGATTGAATCATTGAATATAAAAGGAATTTACGTCATTAAGGTTTACTGGGGGGGGGGGGGGATCTCACTTTTGGGAGATAGCCAAGCGCTGCCGTTTCTGTCCGTGAACTTCGACCTCTCCGGCATGGGCAGTGAGTGCCGGACCATGGCCCCGTAGAGCCCGTACTCAGCCATGACAGAACTTCTGCCCCAGGTCTTCTCCGTCTTCCTCCACTTGGCCCGTCGGTTCTGGAACCAGACCTGTATCAGACACAGATTAATTCAACTGATTAATTTGTCAGCCTTCAAACATCGAGGGAATCAATAAAAAAACGTGTCGCTACCCAATGTCTTGGTTGCTACACAATGTCTTGAGTCGCTACCCAATGTCTTCAGTCGCTACCCAATGTCTTCAGTCGCTACCCAATGTCTTCAGTCGCTACCCAATGTCTTGAGTCGCTTCCCAATGTCTTGAGTCGTTACCCAATGTCTTGAGTCACTACCCAATGTCTTGAGTCGCTACGCAAAACCTATTTTACTTTTTTTTCCCCCTCTGTTCACTGCCAGAAGTCATTAACCCGGTATTGTGCCTTTATACCCAACTTTCTCTATCGGTAGAAAAATGAAATAAAAATAATAAGAGAAGAAATTGAAACAAAAAGACAGAACTGGAAGTCAAAATTCAACGGCATTCTCATTTCTTTATCTACCAACCAACGTTTTTTCTTTTACTTGTGTATTTATTTTAATGTTTGGAATTAGCTGTCATGTGACACTTGTTGTGTCCTCGTGACACTTCCAGTCTCAATTTCATACCGTCTCGTGACTTTTAAATGTGGCAAGTTGGACATTTTTTAAAAAATATATTCTGCCGGGCTATCACGATTACTCCAGCAAAGTGGCTGAATATGACTACTTACACATAGCGAATACGCCCACGGGCTATCGAATGAAACAGAGGCCGGAACACGATTTATTTTTCGAGTAATCGAACAGTTCCAGCTACTGTTAATAAGTATTGAAATTATGGTTTATTTCTTTCTTTCTCTACTGGGTGTTGTTTTATGAACTCAGTAGGTTACTGTTACGAGTCTGTACGTAGCTATATAGCGACGGTCGACATACATTTAACCAATAATTAAACTATTTTCTTATCCCCCCCCCTCTCTCTCTCTAACCCTCTCTCTACCCGCCTTTCTATGTACCCCCTCTCTCCCTCCTCCTCTCTCTAACCATCTCCCTTTCTAACTCTCTCTCTCTCTCTCTGTATATATATATATATATATATATATATATATCAAAAGTGATAAAAATAGACATGACACGAATTCTTTATATTGTATGGCTGACAGATATGCCTGAAAGACTAGCAGGCAAACAGTAAAGTTCCCCAAATGTTTAGAATATTTAAATAGATAATTTTGACGATAAATAGATTGGACGAAGGTAATTATAAAGAAAAATAGTTAGTTAGTTAGTTAGTTAGATAGATAGATAGATAGATAGATATAGATACATAGATAGATAGATAGATAGATAGATATAGATACATAGATAGATAGATAGATAGATAGATAGATAGATAGATAGATAGATAGATAGATAGATAGATAGATAGATAGATAGATAGATAGATAGATAGATCTGCGTGCCGCAACTCGCTTAATTGGTCACACGCCCATTGCCCCTCCCCCCTTCTCTCCCCCCCCCCCCCCAGTTTTGAGTAAAAAGAAAGTCCTGACCACCAATGACGTTTTCAGCGGCGAATCAGCCGCAGATGGTCAAGCGCTGCCCAACGGTCAGGCGTGGAATGAGGGAGGGGGTGAGAGAGAAAGGTGACACTCAATGCGACTTGCAATTAGTCAAGTGTCAACAAGTGGACATATTCATTATCTGTGTCCGGTAGTTCGGACAATTGTAGGAGGGCGATAACAGGAACAACGGAGTGAGAGAAATGAAAGAGAAAGAAATTAAAACTGATAGAAAGAAAGAAAAGTTTGAAATGTTTTAATTGTTGACGAAAGTAAATCAGAATTATAAAAAAAAAAAGAAATACACACACACACACACGACGGAGTAGAGAACAATGATCGTTTCGAACATTCCCTGCTGTCATCTGTCATCTTTATTGTCATATGTCATCACTAATGTCACCGACGTGATTTGTTTAACATTGTGTGTGTGTGTGTGTATATACAGTGTGTTGGTGTTAGAGGAGGAGGGGGGGGGGAGATAATGATTAAAAGTAAGTGGCATAACTCTATTTTTTTTTATTAATTTGACCTTTGACCTTACCGACGTTGATTTAGCAGAAGTGGCAAATCTTTTTAGTTATTTTTTTTTTTTAAATAAAGAGTGCATTGAAGGTTGAATTGTAAAATGTGTCCAATATTGAGCGGATATAAAAAAGAAGTTAATAGACTAGCGGTTGGCTAATCTTTTTTTTCCCTTCTCAACAATTTTATAATTGCAGACGTGTCAATGTATTTTGATTTTTTTTTCCGCGGAGCACTGGAAGGGGGCTCCGCGGAGCATTGGTTTAGGACACAGGATGTAGAGAGTGGGTGTGTCAGAACTGTACAAATGGGAGAAAGGTGTGTATGGAATGTGTGGGGGGGGGGGAGAGTGTGGAGTGGGGAGTGAAATTACCGAACTTATTTCTGAGTACAAATTTCGGTAATATGTTAAATAATTAAATTTTTTTTATTAATATCTACAAACTCCAATTTCATCATTAAAAGGCAAATATTTAAATACATATCTTACGAATATAACGATAAATATCATATAATAAAACAAGGATGAAAACTATGTGTGTGTGTGTTGTATTATATGTGTGTGTATGTGTGTGTGTTTGTATGTGTGTGTGTATGTGTGTGTGTGTTTATTTTTTTTTTTATTATTATTTGAAAATTATAGTATAACGGATATTTTAAAAAAGTAAAGTTCCCTTAAAGTCCTAAAGAGCCATGGGGGTTGGGGTGGGGGGGGGGGTAGATGAAATGTAGAATATAAAGGGGTTGTTGTGGGACTAGCTATCTCTTCCACAACTAAAATCAGGTACCAATTCTAAGATGGTTAGACTTAAGGGGGGGGGTTTGGTGGGCCCCGGGGGGGGGGTGAGAGGGACTTTCAACAAACTTTCACAAGATCCTTGAGAAAAAAAACTCCTATCGTTCTCATTGAGGATCGAACACAGGACTCTCAGGTCGACAGTCGAGCACTCTTTACCACTCGGCCATCCGTCCATTATTTTTTGTTATAATGTTGATTATTAATCAATAATGTATGTGTATGTGATAGATCTGAACCCAGGATCTCAGTCTTTCAGTCTCTCAACACTAGATCGTACTGACAGGCGATTCTCTCCCCCCCCCACCCCCCACTCATCTCCCCCCCCCCTTCTCGTCCTTCCCTGCCAATTTTTTTAATTGACTTCCATTCGCGAGTGACAGTGATCATACACAGTTGTCTTCACGTAAAGGGAGTGAAGTCAATAAAATTGAACAAGACTATAAAAAAAAAAGAACTGAGGTGTCGCTCAGAGTTAGAGCCCTTGACTGAACAATGCCAATGGAGAAGATATGGAAATAAAAAAGGTCGGACGTTTGTCTGCTTTTTTGTCATTAGATCAATCCATCAATGACACGTCAAATGGTGCGCCCCCACACCCGTAAATAGTCCAGACGCTATGACAAGCGGATGTACCTGGCCTGCGCCGCCCGCCTGCCCCCACCACCACCACCACCACCAACTGTCAGGAGCGTACAGAGTGGCGGGTGGGCACTCGATGAATTAATTGATGTCAACGCAAAAATAAAAAAAATGTACAACACGAACGAGCGGGTGACGTAATAATAATAATACTAATAGAAATAATGCCAGGAAACCTCATCGCAGCGGCAAGTCGAGTGGTCAGCGGAGCGGTCAAATTAGGTCATCGCTGAAAAAAATAAAAAACGATTTGCCGTTTCTATGTGGGTAGTGCGTGGGGGGGGGCGTGGGGGGGAGGGGAGGGGGAGAGGTGATGGCAGGAGAGGTTAGGACTTCACCATTATGGGAAAAAAAAACATAAAAAAAAAAGAAACAAAGGCGGTTAGTCTTAAAAAGACTTCAAAGGTCAGCAAAATTGGCAGCGGTCCAGTGGGACAACTTCAGGTGGAAGGTAGTGATGTAGAGACTAATGTCCAAACATTATTTGTTAGTTCGTTGTTTTAATTAACACAAGTGTACACAAATTGATAAAGTACGCATCCCGGGGGGGTGGGGGGGGGAAGAGATATGTCAGTTGAGGCCACGGGCACAGAAGAAAATATTTGGTCCCTGTGAAAACAAAAAGAGAGACGTATCAAAGACAAAGTGTTAACAATTGGTGGGCTTTTTTTTTTTTGGGGGGGGGGGAGGGTGCCTTAAATATTCTGGTGACCTGGACGTCCGTCCCCCCTGCACCCGTCCTTAGATCCGCCCCTGTATACAGAAGCTATAAGTACTGGCTGTTCTTAAAAAAAAAAAAAGTTCAATAATTATCGATGCTGCATTTAATATTTTACAAGAGGGCAGGGGGGGTGAGTGGAAAGAGGGGGGGGGGGGAAGGAGGGGGCAGGGATAGAACCAATGTAAGTGTCCTTGTAAAATACGCATGACAAAACTTAAAACTAGAAAAAAAAAAGATAACGTCCGTAAGCTCAACAAATACTCCTAATAAAAAAAATCTAATTCCAAAGGGTTTCGAGTTTTTTTAGAACATATATATCTATACTAGCTGTTCCCTTAGGCTTGACCGGTAGGCTAGTTTTGTTTTTGGTTTCGTGCAGATCGGATTTTTTCATGATTGTATTTTAAACTGGGATACTATTGTATTAATTCTGTACTTTCGATTTAACGCAGTGCCCGAATCGGTTATATATATATATATATATATATATATCATATTGTATTTGTATTGAAGTTTTTTGTACACATCTTTGCACGCGTATGGGAAGGTCGTCAGGACCTGCCGCCCCCTCCCCCTTGTCCCCACCCCACCCCACCACAACTCACCTGTATACGGTCCTCAGGAAGGTCTGTTCTCGCTGACAGCAGCTCGCGGGCGTACACATCGGGGTAGTGGGCCTCGTTGAACGCCCTCTCTAGCTCGTCCAGTTGCTGGCTGGTGAAGATGGTTCTGTGGAAATGAATAACTCTTCGTTTGTACAAAAAAAAAAACAACTAAAGCTTGAAAAACTAATTATGGACAAATTATATCTGACCTGCATGGCAGTCCTTTTTTAAATTTTTTATTTTTTTTTATTTTTAGATTATTAAAATTATTCAGCACGTGTATTTTTTGAAATGCTTTTAAACCCGATCATATGAAATTCATAATATGAATAGCAGAGTGAGGTGTTGACGGATTGATCCAACGAGGTACGCAACAAGGTAAGTATGAAAAAAATGTTAATAGGCAGCAAGGTAAGTAGGCAACAAGGTAAGTAGGCAACAAGGAAGTAGGCTGCAAAGTAAGTAGGTAATAATATAAGTTGGCAGCAAGGTAAGTAGGCAGCAATTTAGGAAACAAGGTAAGTAGGAAACAAGGTAAGTAGGCAGCAAGGTATGTATGCGACAAGGTAGGTAGGTAAACAAGGTAAGTAGGCAACAAGGTAAGTAGGAAAACAAGGTAAGCATGCAACAAGGTAAGTAGGCAACAAGGTAAGTAGGCTACATGGTAAGTAGGAAAACAAGGTTAGTAGGCAAGAAAAAAGTAGGAAACAAGGAATTTAGGCAACAAGGAAGTAGGCAACAAGGTAAGTAGGCAACAAGGTAAGTAGGCTACATGGTAAGTAGGAAAACAAGGTTAGTAGGCAAGAAGGAAGTAGGCAACAAGGAATTAGGCAAGAAGGAAGTAGGCAACAAGGAAGTAGTCAACAAGGAAATTGGCAACAATGGGAGCAGCTGATTACTCACTGGGGATTTGAACACGAAACATCAAGCACATCTGACTAACAACCAACGCGCCACTAACACGCACCAATTAAATTATATCAAGAGTTTTTAGTAACAATAGAATTTTTAAAAATAGAAATAATAAACAACTTTATATGTATGTATTAGCCTCTGGCGACTTGGGTGGACCATTTCTAAAAAAAAAAAACTGTCTTAATTATTGAATCTCTTGCTAAGGGATGTAACTGATAAAATAGTTCCTCTTTGACCACGACAGAAAAATAAACAAGAACTATCATTTCTAGTCTCCCCTTAAATTGTACAAGCTCCTCCAACCAACCCCATTCCTCAAGACGCCTATAAAGAGGTGTTATTCATTGGTGGACATACTGAGTGTGTTATGTTGTAACCAACAACAACTGAGTTATACATGTAACAAGAACAATGTGTAAAAATAGACAAATTCATAGGGGAGTTTTTTTTTAATTTTTTTTTCTAATTTTATTTATTTATTATAAGACGGGGGGGGGGTGTCTAGGAAAAAGGACATCATTTCGAAACACCTTTTAACATTATTTGAATTGTAGGAATCAAACCATCTCTGAACATTTCCCAACTACCATTACCTGGCTAGTTTACCGTTACTTATTACTATGAAAGAAGTACGAGGCGGCACACGGGAAGGGGGGGGGAAAGGGGGGGAAGGAGAGAGACTTTTGTTTTTTGAATGGGGAAATAAGGGGCCCGGCTAGGCCCCCCCACCTCCACCCTTTACCACCCTTTATAAAATGTTGCTGAAATTCCCCCCCCCCCCGAAACACAGAACTAAATGACCTTTTGACCTATTAAACGTGTTATCCCAGGTCTAGTCTGGGTTGAATGAAACACAAATATTACAGACATGGTTAAAAAGATGTCAATAAGTGAAACTATTAATGTAAACAAAAATGTACTGTAAAAAATTAACAGTAAAAAATCTACAGTTAACAATTTACAGCAAACAATGTACAGTAAACAGTTAACAGTAAATAATGTACAGTAAACAATGTACAGTAAACAATGTACAGTAAACAGTTAACAGTAAATAATGTACAGTAAACAATGAACAGTAAACAGCGCACAGAAAACAGTGCACAGTAAAAAGTGCAAGTAAACAGTGTACAGTAAAAACAATATTACCCAAAATTGGCCTAATAATCAGTTGTAACGCGTTATTATTATTTAGCTCAAAGTTTTTTTTTTTCGCAATGGTCAGCTAACCTGTGACGCCGTTTCTTCTTTGAGACGTATCTCATGGTCATCATATGGTCAACTTTGTCGCCGCCGTGTCCAACTACGTCGCCATAGACTCTGCTCTCCCTGGCCTTGCCATCATTGTAGCACACGGAGCCTGTTAGAACGACATATAAAGAACATTCTATACTGTTATCTTATTTACTGCTAAAAAAACAGAACGACAGTAATGCATTTAGGGGCCTTATCCTTTTCAGATTTACTTCCCCTTGTATAATTGTATAACGTTGAACTTTGTAATTTAAGCCAAAAACAATATATCTCTTTTGTCTTGTTTTTTTTTTGAATGACGCAGGACCGACACCGCAAGGAAGGGAAAGGGGAGGGGCAACCCGAACCCATGCCAAGATCCCCGAGCCTTTTGGGGCCCCCTTGCGGTATTTTTTTTTCTTCTGCTGCGAATTTGGGGGAGGTAAGAATGGGGAAAGTGGGAGTGAATTGGAATAAGCTGTCACACTTTCTCAGGTACCTAGATGTTCTCGCTGCAGAACATGGGTATTTGTCACAATGGAGTTTAAATATAAAATGCGCATAATTTTATTATTATTATTTTTAACCTATACAGTATATTTGACTTGTTCAATGGTAAAAAAAAGACTCATTCATGATTAGCTTCATCTGAACATGACTATCAAACGGTGAGTTCCCGTAGCCCTTGGGGCAGATGGAGTGTGGATGGAGTGTAGATGGAGTGAAGATGGAGTGTAGATGGAATGTAGATGGAGTGTAGATGGAATGTAGATGAGTGTAGATGGAGTGAAGATGGAGTGTAGATGGAGTAAAGATGGAGTGAAGATGGAGTGAAGATGGAGTGTCGATGGAGTGAAGATGGTATTTAGATGGAGTGTCGATGGAGTGTAGATGGAGTGAAGATGGAGTGTAGATGGAATGTAGATGGAGTGTAGATGGAGTGAAGATGGAGTGTAGATGGAATGTAGATGAGTGTAGATGGAGTGAAGATGGAGTGTAGATGGAGTGAAGATGGAGTGAAGATGGTATTTAGATGGAGTGTCGATGGAGTGTCGATGGCATCTGTTTTTGCACACACGGCATTTTCTGAAATTGTGCGGCCACAGCACGAAGCCCAGCCGCCTTTACTTCCACAAACCAAATGTCAGGTACCCATTAAATGCTGGATAGACTTGTAAGGCGAAAGGGGAGGGGGTTTCAACCAGCAATCACCTGTACAATATCGAACCAAGGACTCTCAGACAGAAACCAAAAGACTTATATCAACTTCCTGTCTGTCCTTTAAATTAAAAAAAAAAACGAAACTAAACAAAATCAGTGCACTGGCGGTATCTGTGTTAAAGTAAAAAGTAGTAATAGTAGTAATAGTAGTAATAGTAGTTTTTCCCGTAAGGTTAAATAATTATTTCCATCCAGCCACGTGACTGACGAATGAAGAACAGATGCCATCGACACTCCATCTACACTCCATCTACACTCCATCGACACTCCATCAACACACCATCTACACTCCATCTACACTCCATCTACATACCATCTTCACTCCATTTTCATACCATCTTCACTCCATCTTCATTCCATCTACACTCCATCTTTACTCCATCTTCACTCCATCTACACACAAGGAACGTCACACAAGCGGGTGCTCAACAACAAAACACAGACTTTATTTCAAAGAGCTCTTAGCTGTCTGCTAAGTTTACAAGATACGAGCTATAACAGTTTAGCTCTAAAAAGAGCGCTTAGCTCTTTCTGCTAAATAATATTACAACGTGGTTGTGGGCGGCTGGGCGCGACACCTCACACCAACAACTGTACTGAGTAATTAGGGCGACTAATGCGCGCGGAACATCACACCAACTACTGTACTGAGTAATTTGGGCGACTAATGCGCGCGGAACATCACACCAACTACTGTACTGAGTAATTTGGGCGACTAATGCGCGCGGAACATCACACCAACTACTGTACTGAGTAATTAGGGCGACTAATGCGCGCGGAACATCACACCAACTACTGTACTGAGTAATTAGGGCGACTAATGCGCGCGGAACATCACACCAACTACTGTACTGAGTAATTTGGGCGGCTAAAGGTGCGGTACCTAATATGGAATTGACTCGTCGAGTCTGGACCACGATTCGTTCAACTCACCTCATTTTATACAGTTGGACCCTCTCAATGTGTTTCCCTACCTGCACAATTTATTTCGAGAACACCAATGTACCACACTGTGACATAATTCGTCTCGCGTTCTGGGCCATTTTTATTCACAGTAATGTAAAAAAAAAAAACTCGTTGCTAAAGCTTTCAATCCCGGAGCTTCTTTATGAGTGTCTAAAATATTGAATTTCTTGTCTTATTATATTTATTTCTCTACCGGCTTACCCACAGACTTCGATGGCATGCATTAGAACAATAATAAAGTTGTCTCATACAAAAAAATAATTAAAACTATGACAATTTTCTCGAATTATGTTTTTGCACACCAGGCACCGACTCGCGGCATAGAAGTTGACGGTTAGTTTTAGAATATTCAGTTAAGGGAAGCAATCAGTTTAATATATATATATATATATATATATATATATATATATATATATATATATATATATATATATATATATTTGCATAAAAAAATATAATAAAGCTATAAACATAGATAATTGTAAATTTGATTTGAATATATAAAAGTTTAGATAAAATATGTCTTATTATACCAGCCTAATTAATTTATTCTGAATTAAATTATATTTGATTAATTGTAAACAATTTTGTTGAAACCATTGAGTATTTATTTATATTTTTATATTTAAAACTTGAAATTCGAACATCTAGACGTATATCATAGATCATGATGTCTTAATTCATCAACAGATAATTACTAACGTAATATCTGTTTAAACGTGATGGGCTTTCTGTGAGACAATATAATGTGAGGTCAGAACTTGTATTATAATTCCCCCCTCATTTCGGTTTATGACATGTGCGTCCTTATCGGTAAATTTGTAAACAATTAGTAATGGATATTAATGACTTAGCCTACGCCCGTTATGTACCACATAAAAATTACATTTTGTATTAGCGCCCTGACATATAAAAAAATATAATGTTGTAAACGGAAGACCAATTTACAACGAGTTTGCACGTTCTGTTCTATTTATAGTCTGTGGATAGATGTGCAATAAACTCCGGCATTCAAATGATATTAAATAAATAATAGCGGTGTGTGTTCTGCGTTAAATCGAAAGTAGAGAATTAATACAACAGTATTCCAGTTTAAAATCGTCAAAAGTAAACAAAAGTAATAAAAATCATGGAAAAATGTCCGAAACCAAAAATAACCTAGCCTACTGATCAAGCCTAAGTGGATATAACTCTATGCAAAGGTTTTGCAAGGGACAGATAGTATATTTATATTAGTGTGTATAGTACAAACCATCAGGGGCATACTGTTTATCGCACGCGGCGTCCAAATGCCTCCTCGCCGTGGCCGACACTGACAGATCCACTGGCGGCACCCTGCAACATTCGGCCGCGCCGAACGGGTCAGCGGCGGTGGTCAGTGAAACGCCGTTTCGTTGGACCACGCCGGTCTCTCCGCCGTAGCTGTCCCGTAGACTGGTCACTCCCGGGGTGCAGGAGCCTATAGACGTCTGCAGGACACCGACTGACCGGGACAGTTTCAGTTTGATCTGGTCTGAGAGTTTGGAATGTTCCCAGGGTGACGGTAGGCTCAGGTCCGTCACCTGAGCTACGGACCCCGTGTCCATTCTCTGGTTGTATCCTGTGCCGTCAAGTGAAGCGGCCTGCAGGGCCGAGCCCACATAGTTGTCCGAGTAATAGGGCCTGTTGCGCAGGTCCACGAAACCGGGAAACTCCGAAGTACCGCTTCGTCTTCCGGTCTGTATCCCGCAGCCATCTTTACGCAGGTTCTCAAACATTTGGT
Source organism: Bulinus truncatus (assembly GCA_021962125.1). Lineage (NCBI taxonomy): Eukaryota > Metazoa > Mollusca > Gastropoda > Planorbidae > Bulinus > Bulinus truncatus. Next base: position 1,926,327 of record JAGDYQ010000052.1, read on the forward strand.
GGAGGGACAAAGGTCCGCATGAGGCCGGCTCCGGGAACTGCGGCGGGGAACAGAGAAATCTCAACCTCCTGGCCATGTAATCGGTCAAGTTCGGACTCCTGATGGGCGATGCCGTGTTTGACTGAAGAGAAAATGTAGAAGCCATTTCAGAAATATCTCGGCTTATCTTTCCAGAATAATGTCAAATGTGGAGACGGCCAAAAAAAAACGAGGTTTGCTTAGTTACTCACTGTATTTAGACTTTTTATAATTCCAAAACTGTTTACTAATTCTTGAATTTCACGATATAATTTTAACAAAAACTGATTGGTTTAAGTTCGATATATCGAGGAACAATAAACAAAAAATCACGAAGTATCCGAGTTGCATGATTATCCTGCTCTGTTGAAGTTCCTAGCATAATTGTCCGGCAGTAGTGGAGTTTGTGCGAAAACTCCTTCCAGAAACAATGTAGCGGTTTATTCTAGAAATCCATCGTCTGTTGCCAACTGCTCAACCAACGGTATATATATGTAGGTATGGACGGCCTGGAATCAAACATTACGTTCTAATGGATTACGGGAATACGTTCTAATAAATTATGGGATGGAAACAATGCTATCACGCCTCTTTTTATTTGTTGTTGTGTTGTTTTAATACTGCCCCCTCCACCTTTCCAACCCTTACCCCCACTCAACCATCCCTTTCTCTCTGCTCTCTCTCTCTCTATCTCTCTCTCTCTCGTCTGATTACTGTCACAGCCGATGGCCTCGTCTGCCCCCTCCCCCCACCCATCGGACAAACCTTTGGCCCTGTCGTCTGCGCTCTGACACCACATACCTTGACTGCCCCCCACCCCCACCCTTCAGCCTACCACTCCCGCGCCGCCCCTGATCTACCCTTCCCCCACCCACCCCGAAGATCACTCTCATACCGTCTGGTTTCTTGTATCAGGCTACCGGTCTTTTCATCGATTGCAATCTTCTAATTATAACTTTTTTTTCATTGTTAACAATTTAACGACAAATCATTTTAACAGAAATGACTTTTACTAACAACTTTTAATAAATAAAAAAATAAAATAAAATAATTCACAACGTTTACAAATATATGAAAGCCACTTTCTTTTATAATGACAGTCCGGATAAACAGAAACAGCGCTTCGGGAGTGATAATATTACCTGATTATGTGGATGGTTTTGAATTTATTTTATTATTTTTTTTTGGACGCAGAATTCAACTAGTATTGGTCAGTCAGGAAATGACTGCGTCTGGGATTGGACGTTGTGCTAGAGGGGTAGGGAGGAAGGGAGCGGGGTGGGGGTAGGGGGGGAGAATCTGCGACCAGACTGAAATACGCCTTGGGCTATTAGAAAAATGAACCAAGCGGTGATTTTTTAGTAAAAAGATTTTATAAATTTGAATTAGTTGATTAGGATATAATGTTAGACGTGTGCTGGGAATAGTGAAACAAATATTTTCTGTGTTGATAGACTAGAGTTACTGGCCATTGTTAGAATGGGGGGGGGGAGAGATAGTGAGTAGTGGACAATGAGATGGACGATGAGATGGACAATGAGATGGTCAATGACAGAGATCGGGACTTGGAAGGAGGGAAGATGACAAAAAAAAGGGAAATAGTGAAGTAGGAGATGGGGATGAAGGTATGGTATGAGATATAGACAGAGAGACAGAGAGAGACAGAGATAGAGACAGAGATAGATAGAAAGGGATAGACAGAGATAGAGAGAGACAGAGATAGAAGTGGAAAGGGAGAGGCAGAGATATAGACAGGGAGACAGACAGAGATAAACATGGAGAAACAGAGATAGAGAGACGAAAAAAGGCATAAAAAGGGAGAGACAGAGACATAGATAGTGAGATACAGAGATAGACAGAGAGATATAGAGATACAGATATATAGAGAGAGGAAGAGACAGAGAGAGACAGAGAGATACAGAGAGAGACAGAGATAACGAGAAAGAGAGATACAGAAATAGAAAGACAGAGATAGATAGAGAGAAACTGAGTTATAGAGACAGAGAGAGATAGAGAGAAAGAGACAGAGAGAGATAGAGATGCCAGTAATGACAGATATATACGACCTACATCACGTGTATACACACAAAAACACACACATGAACACATACACACACAAACACCCACATGAACACATACACACAAACATGAACACATACACACTCACATGAACACATACACACACATGAACACATACACACAAACACACACATTAACACATACACACACAAACACACACATGAACACATACACACAAACACACACATGAACACATACACACACAAACACACACATGAACACATACAAACACAAACACCCACATGAACACATACACACACAAACACCCACATGAACACATACACACACAAACACACACATGAACACATACACACACAAACACACACATGAACACATACACACACAAACACCCACATGAACACATACACACACAAACATATGAATACACCTCCACATATAAACATAAACATACATACACACATAGTAATCAAAACACTTGCACAATCACAAAGGCATTCAGGCCAGACCCGTAGCGTCCGGGGGGGGGCAGGGGGCCGGGCCCCCCTGCGTTTTGTCTGACCCCCTCTGCATATTTGATCTACTTAGTAAAATGTATTACCTGCCCCCCCCCCCCGTTCCGATATTGCCTGGCCTCTGCTGTAAAATTTTCACGCTACGGGGCTGATTCAGGCTCACCTAACTCGATTCAGGTTAACTCGATAAATCTGTCATGCCAGAAACATGAATGAGTTATTGTTTTCATTTTGTATCTGGGTAAATTGTAGACAGTTTAACATTACATTTGTATTTTGTATTATCTGTCAATAATCTAAATGTACAAGAAGTCAACAGATTGTAACTTTTTATCATAGATGTAATACGTTGTGTAAAAACGACAGTTTAGACTTCTAAAGTGATATATTTTTTTTAATATTGAATTCTAGGTAACTCGATTTTTCGGATAACTCGATATTCTTGATAGTCTGATAACTTGATATTATTGTTAGTCGGATATCTCGATCGATATTCGGATAACTCGATATATGTTTATATATATATATATATATATATATATATATATATATTATATATATATATATATATATATATATATATATATATATATACATTTAAAATTTCCAAGCTAATCGAGAAATGCTAATTCTACTAAGTAACAGACATACCAGTAAACACACAGCTACAGACTAATATAAAACCAGATCAAACATATCTACACACAGAGAGGGTTCACTGGCTGGGTTATTGTGTTTTTCCTAATGCCAGATCAGGTCTGTGCTGACTACCGTGCCCGGGGATCTAATTGCACGTGTCCCCAGGGTGGGGGTAAGGTGGGGGGCGGGGTAATTATGTAAAATAATGCAACACCTGACAGCGGCGGTACCAGTCTACGGCC
>JAGDYQ010000052.1:1930277-1954412 GCA_021962125.1 Bulinus truncatus
CAGATATTACGTTAGTAATTATCTGTTGATGAATTAAGACATCATGATCTATGATATACGTCTAGATGTTCGAATTTCAAGTTTTAAATATAAAAATATAAATAAATACTCAATGGTTTCCAACAAAATTGTTTACAAATTAATCAAGTATAATTTAATTCAGAATAAATTAATTAGGCTGGTACAATATGACATATTTCATCTAAACTTTTATATCATTCAAATCAATTTAAAATTATCTATGTTTATAGCTTTATTAAACTTTTTTATGCAAATATATTTATATATATATATATATATATATATATATATATATATATATATATATATATATATATAGTAAACTGATTAGCTACCCTAACTGAATATTCTAAAAACTAACTAGTCAACTTCTATGCCCGAGTCGGTGCCTGGTGTGCAAAAAAACAATTCGAGAAAATTGTCATAGTTTTAATTGACTTTTTGTATGAGCCAACTTTATTATTGTTCTAATGCTTTCCATCGAAGTCTGTGGGTAAGCCGATAGAGAAATAAATATAATAAGACAAGAAATTCAATACTTTAGACACTCATAAAGAAAGCTCCGGGATTGAAAGCTTAGCAACTGAGTTTTTTTTTTTACATTACTGACAATAAGAAATATTTGGCCCAGAACGCGAGACGAATTATGTCACAGTGTGGATACATTGGTGTTCTCAAAATGATTGCTGAAGTGAAGCTTGTTGAAGGACCAACTGTATAAAATGAGGTGAGATTAGGCGGATCATGGTTGGAATTCAACGGAGATCAATTCCATATTAGGTACCTGCACCTGTAGCCGCCCAAATTACTAAGTGCAGTAGTTGGTGTAATATTCAGTGCGCATTGGTCTCCCTAATTACTGAGTACCAGTAGATTGGTGTGATGTTCTGCATTGATATGAGTACCTAATTACTCAGTACAGTAGTTGGTGTGATGTTCCTTGCACATTGGTCTCCCAAATTACTCTAGTACATTAGTTGGTGTGATGTTCCGCGCGCATAAGTCGCCCAAATTACTCAGTACAGTAGTTGGTGTCGATGTTCTTGCACGCATTAGTCGCCCTAATTACTCAGTACAGTTGTTGGTGTGGGGTGTCGCTTCCAGCCCTTACAACCACGTTGTAAATATGTAGCAGAAAGAGCTAAGCGCTCTTTTTTAGAGCCAAACTATTTTAAATCGTATCTTGTAAAAAACATAGCAGAGGCAGCTAAGAGCTCTTTGAAATAAAGTCTGTGTTTGTTGTTGAGCACCCGCTTGTCTGACGTTCTTCTTGTGTGAGATGGGTGAAGATGGGGTAAAGATGGAGTGTAGATGGAATGAAGATGGAGTGAAGATGGTACTGAAGATGAATTAGAAGATGGTATGTAGATGGAGTGTAGCAATGGAGTGTAGATGGTATTTTTGATGGAGTGTCGATCGATTATAGATGGAGTCTAGATGAAGTGATCAGTAAGCATCTGTTCTTCATTCATCAGTCATGTGGCTGGATGGAAATAATTATTAACCTTACGGGAAAAACTACTATCACTACTATTACTACTATTACTACTTTTTACTTTAACATAGTATACCCCAGTGCACTGATTTTGTTTAGTTTCATTTTTTTTTAATTTAAAGGACAGACAGGAAGTTGATATAGGTCTTCTGGTTTCTGTCTCAGAGTCCTTAGTTCAATATTATACAGGTGATTGCTGGTTGGAAACCCCTCCCCCTTTCGCCTACAAGTCTATCCAGCATTTAATGGGTACCTGAAACATTTGGTTTGTCGATTAAAGGCGGCTGGGCTTCGTACTTGTCTTCACTAATTTTCAAATGCCGTATGTGCAAAAACAGATGCATCAACACTCCATCGACACTCCATCTAAATACAATCTTCGCTCCATCTTCCGTCACATCACACTCCATCTTGCACTTTATCTACTCATCTGCATTTCATCTACACTCCATCTTCACTCGATCTACACTTCCATCTACATTCCATCTACACTCCATCTTCACTCCATCTACACTCCATCAGCACTCCATCTAAATACCGTAATATTCACTCTATCTACATTCATCTTCGCTCCATGCTTGACTCCATCTTTACTCCATCTACAATATCATCTTCACTCCATCTACATCCTCATCTACATTCCATCTCACTCCATCTCATTCGATCTACATCGATCTTCACTCCATCTACACTCCATCCACACTCCATCTTCCCCAAGGGGGCTTACGGGAACTCACCGATTTGATAGTCATATTCAGATCGAAGCTAATCATGAATGAGTCTTTTTGCCACCATTGAACGAGTCAAATATACTGTATAGGTTAAAAAATAGTAAGCAATAAAATTGTGCGCTTTTATTTCTTAAACTCTGTTGTGACAAATACCCATGTTCTGCAGCGAGAACATCTGGTTACCTGAGGAAGTGAGACAGCCCATTCCAATTCTTTCCCACTTTCCCCATTCTACATCCCCCATTCGCAGCAGAAGAAAAAAAAATACCGCAAGTGGAACGACTCGGGGGATCTCCTAGCTGTGGGTTCAGGTTGCCTCACTAAGCCTTCCTTGCGGTGTCGGTCCTGCGCTTCAAGAAAACAAGATCAAAAGAGTATATTGTTTTTGGCTTACGTTACAAAGTTCAACGTTATACAATTATACAAGGGGAAGTGAATCTGAAAAAAGGATAAGTCCCCTAAATGCATTACTGTCGTTCTGTTTTACAGCAGTAAATAAGATAACAGTATACAAACCATTTCTAACTTTTATATGCGTTCTAACTGTGGGCTCCGTGTGCTACCAATGGTGGCAAGGCCCGGGAGAGCCAAGAGTCTATGGCGACGTAGTTGGTTCACGGCGGCGACAAAGTTGACCATATGATGACCATGAGATACGTCTCAAAGAAGAAACAGCGTCACAGGTTAGCTGACCATTGCGAAAAAAAAAAAACTTTGAGCTAAAATATATAATAACGCGTTACAACTAGTTATTAGGCCAATTTTACGGTAATATCGTTTCTACTGTACACTTCTTACTTGCACTTTATACTTTGCACTGTTTTCTATGCGTTGTTTACTGTTCATTGTTGACTGACGATATTTACTGTCTAACTGGTTACATTTACATTATTTACTGTACATTGATTTACTATACATTATTTATATTAACTTTGTTTACCTTATGCATTGTTTACTGTAAATTGAACTGGGAATTTTTCACTGTTGGTACATATTTTACAGTACATTTTGTTTATTTAATAGTTTCACTTAATGAACATCTTTTTAACCATATCTGTAATATTTGTGTTCCGTTCAGCTTAGACTAGACCTGGGATAACTTACGTTTAACAGGTCAAAGGTACATTTAGTTCTTATTACAGGGGGGGGGGAATTTCATTAACAATTTATAAAGAGTGGTAAGGGTGGAAGTGGGGAAGCCTAACCGGGCCCCTTTCCCCATTCAAAAAACAAAAGTCTATCTCCCTCCCCCCCTTTCCCCCCTTCTCGTATGGCCCGCCTCCATTACTTCTTTCCATAGTAATAAGTAACGGTAAACTTCAGCCGGGGTGAATGAGTGAGTTGGGAAATGTTCAGAGATGGTTTGATTCCTACAATTCAAATAATGTTAAAAGGTGTTTCGAAATGATGTCCTTTTTCCTAGACACCCCCCCGTCTTATAATAAATAAATAAAATTAGAAAAAAAAATTAAAAAAAAACTCCCCTATGAATTTGTCTATTTTTACACATTGTTCTTGTTACATGTATAACTCAGTTGTTGTTGGTTACAACATAACACACTCAGTATGTCCACCAATGAATAACACCTCTTTATAGGCGTCTTGAGGAATGGGGTTGGTTGGAGGAGCTTGTACAATTTAAGGGGAGACTAGAAATGATAGTTCTTGTTTATTTTTCTGTCGTGGTCAAAGAGGAACTATTTTATCAGTTACATCCCTTAGCAAGAGATTCAATAATTAAGACAGTTTTTTTTTTTTAGAAATGGTCCACCCAAGTCGCCAGAGGCTAATACATACATATAAAGTTGTTTATTATTTCTATTTTTAAAAATTCTATTGTTACTAAAAACTCTTGATATAATTTAATTGGTGCGTGTTAGTGGCGCGTTGGTTGTTAGTCAGATGTGCTTGATGTTTCGTGTTCAAATCCCCAGTGAGTAATCAGCTGCTCCCATTGTTGCCAATTTCCTTGTTGACTACTTCCTTGTTGCCTACTTCCTTCTTGCCTAATTCCTTGTTGCCTACTTCCTTCTTGCCTACTAACCTTGTTTTCCTACTTACCATGTAGCCTACTTACCTTGTTGCCTACTTACCTTGTTGCCTACTTCCTTGTTGCCTAATTCCTTGTTTCCTACTTTTTTCTTGCCTACTAACCTTGTTTTCCTACTTACCATGTAGCCTACTTACCTTGTTGCCTACTTACCTTGTTGCATGCTTACCTTGTTTTCCTACTTACCTTGTTGCCTACTTACCTTGTTTACCTACCTACCTTGTCGCATACATACCTTGCTGCCTACTTACCTTGTTTCCTACTTACCTTGTTTCCTAAATTGCTGCCTACTTACCTTGCTGCCAACTTATATTATTACCTACTTACTTTGCAGCCTACTTCCTTGTTGCCTACTTACCTTGTTGCCTACTTACCTTGCTGCCTATTAACATTTTTTTCATACTTACCTTGTTGCGTACCTCGTTGGATCAATCCGTCAACACCTCACTCTGCTATTCATATTATGAATTTCATATGATCGGGTTTAAAAGCATTTCAAAAAATACACGTGCTGAATAATTTTAATAATCTAAAAATAAAAAAAAATAAAAAATTTAAAAAAGGACTGCCATGCAGGTCAGATATAATTTGTCCATAATTAGTTTTTCAAGCTTTAGTTGTTTTTTTGTACAAACGAAGAGTTATTCATTTCTAGTGAACCATCTTCACCAGCCAGCAACTGGACGAGCTAGAGGAGGGCGTTCATGAGGCCCACTACCCCGATGTACGCCCGCGAGCTGCTGTCAGCGAGAACAGACCTTCCTGAGGACCGTATACAGGTGAGTTGTGAGTGAGGGTCACGTGGGGACAAGGGGGAGGAGGCGGCAGGTCCTGACTGACTTTCCCATACGCGTGCAAAGATGTATGAAAAAAAACTTCAATACAAATACAATATGATATATATATATATATATATATATATAACCGATTCGGGCACTTCACGTTAAATCGAAAGTACAGAATTAATACAATAGTATCCCAGTTTCAAAATACAATCTTGAAAAAATCCGATCTGCACGGACCGAAACAAAGACTAGCCTACCGGTCAAGCCCTAAGGGAACAACTAGTATCGATATATATATTCTAAAAAAACTCAAAACCTCTTCGGAATTAGATTTTTTTACTATGGACCATTTGTTAAGCTTACGGACGTTATCTTTTTCAGTTTTAAAATTTGTCATGCATATTTTACAGGCACTCACGTTGGTTCTATCCCTGCCCCTCCTTCCCCCCCCCTCTTTCCACTCACCCCCCTGCCCTCTTGCAAAATATTAAATGCAGCATCGATAATTATTGAACTTTTTTTTTTTAAGAGCAACTAGTACTTATAGCTTCTGTATACGGGGGCGGATCGAAGGACGGGTGCAGGGGGGGACGGACGTCGGTTCGCCAGAATATTTGAGGCACCCTCCCCCCCCAAAGAAAAAAAGCCCACCAATATGTTGCCACTTTGGCTTTGATACATCTCTCTTTTAATTTTCCAGGGACCAAATATTTTCTTCTGTGCCCGTGGCCTCAACTGACATATCTCTTCCCCCCCCCACCCCCCCGGGATGCGTACTTTATCAATTTGTAAAATTCTTGTGTTAATTAAAACAACGAACTAACAAACAATGCTCGGACATTAGTCTCTACATCACCAGCCCACCTGAAGTTGTCCCACTGACCGCTGTACACTTTGCTGACCTTTGAAGTTCCTTTAAGACTAACCGCCTTTGTTTCTTTTTTTTTTATGTTTTTTTTTCCCATAATGGTGAAGTCCTAACCTCTCCTGCCATCACCTCTCCCCCTCCCCTCCCCCCCACGCCCCCCCCACGCACTACCCACATCGAAACGCAGTCGTTTTTATTTTTCAGCGATGACCTAATTTGACCGCTCCGCTGACCACTCGACTTGCCGCTGCGATGAGGTTTCCTAGCATTACTTCTAGTAGTATTATTATTATTACGTCACCCGCTCGTTCGTGTTGTACATTTTTTTTATTTTTGCGTTGACATCAATTAATTCATCGAGTGCCCACCCGCCACTCTGTACGCTCCTGACAGTTGGTGGTGGTGGTGGTGGTGGGGGCAGGCGGGCGGCGCAGGCCAGGTACATCCGCTTGTCATAGCGTCTGGACTATTTACGGGTGTGGGGGCGCACCATTTGACGTGTCATTGATGGATTGATCTAATGACAAAAAAGCAGACAAACGTCCGACCTTTTTTATTTCCATATCTTCTCCATTGGCATTGTTCAGTCAAGGGCTCTAACTCTGAGCGACACCTCAGTTCTTTTTTTTTTATAGTCTTGTTCAATTTTATTGACTTCACTCCCTTTACGTGAAGACAACTGTGTATGATCACTGTCACTCGCGAATGGAAGTCAATTAAAAAAAGTGGCAGGGAAGGACGAGAAGGGGGAGATGAGTGGGGGTGGGGGGGGGGGAGAGAATCGCCTGTCAGTACGATCTAGTGTTGAGAGGCTGAAAGACTGAGATCCTGGGTTCAGATCTATCATACACATACATTAATGATTAATAATCAATATTATAACAAAAAATAATGAGACGGATGACCAGTGGTAAAGAGTGCTCGACTGTCGACCTCAGAGTCCTGTGTTCGATCCTCAATGAGAACGATAGGAGTTTTTTTCTCGAGGATCTTGTGAAAGTTTGTTGAAGTCCCTCTCTCACCCCCCGGGGCCCACTATACCCGCCTTGAGTCTAACCATCTTAGAATTGGTTTCTGATTTTAGTTGTGGAAGAGATAGCTAGTCCCACAACAGCCCTTTATATTCACATTTCATCTACCCCCCCTACCCTAACCCCCATGGCTCTTTAGGACTTTAAGGGGAACTTTACTTTTTAAAATATCCGTTATACTATAATTTTCAAATAATAATAAAAAAAAAAATAATCACACACACACATACACACACCTACAAACACACACCATACCACACATATAATACAACATTCCCACACATAGTTTTCATCCTTGTTTATTATATGATCATTTATCGTTATATTCGTAAGATATGTATTTAAATATTTGCCTTTTAATGGTGAAATTGGAGTTTGTAGATATCTAATAAAAAAATTTGATTATTTAACATCATTACCGAAATTTTGTACTCAGAAATAAGTTCAGGTGATTTCACTCCCTCACTCCCACACTCTCCCCCCACACATTCCATACACTTCTTTCTCCCCATTTGTACAGTTCTTACACACCCACTCTCTACATCCTGTGTCCTAAACCAATGCTCCACGGATCTCTTTCCAGTGCTCCGCGGAAAAAAAAATCAAAATACATTGACCGTCTACAATTATAAAATTGTTGAGAAGGAAAAAAAAGGATTAGCCAACTTCTTGTCTATTAACTCCTTTTTTATATCCGCTCAATATTGGACACATTTGACAATTCAACTTCAATGCACTCTTTATTAAAAAAAAAATAACTAAAAAGATTTGCCACTTCTGCTAAATCAACGTCGGTAAGGTCAAGGTCAAATTAATAAAAAAAATAGAGTTATGCCACTTACTTTTAATCATTATCTCCCCCCCCTCCTCCTCTAACACCAACACACTGTATATACACACACACACACACAATGTTAAACAAATCACGTCGGTGACATTAGTGATGACATATGACAATAAAGATGACAGATGACAGCAGGGAATGTTCGAAACGATCATTGTTCTCTACTCCGTCGTGTGTGTGTGTGTGTATTTCTTTTTTTTTTATAATTCTGATTTACTTTCGTCAACAATTAAAACATTTCAAACTTTGCTTTCTATTCTATCAGTTTTAATTTCTTTCTCATTCATTTCTCTCACTCCGTTGTTCCTGTTATCGCCCTCCTACAATTGTCCGAACTACCGGACACAGATAATCGATATCTCCACTTGTTGACATTGCTAATTGCAAGTCGCATTGAGTGTCACCTTTCTCTCTCACCCCTCCCTCATTCCACGCCTGACCGTTGGGCAGCGCTTTACCATCTCGCTGATTCGCCGCTGAAAACGTCATTGGTGGTCAGGACTTTCTTTTACTCAAAGCTGGGGGGGGAGAGAAGGGGAGGGGCAATGGGCGTGTGACCAATTAAGCGAGTTGCGGCACGCAGATCTATCTATCTATCTATCTATCTATCTATCTATCTATCTATCTATCTATCTATCTATCTATCTATCTATCTATCTATCTATCTATCTATCTATCTATCTATGTATCTATATCTATCTATCTATCTATCTATCTATGTATCTATATCTATCTATCTATCTATCTATCTAACTAACTAACTAACTAACTTTTTTCTATACAATTACCTTCATCCCAATCTTTTTATCGTCAAAATTATCTATTTAAATATTCTAAACATTTGGGGAACTTTACTGTTTGCCTGCTAGTCTTTCAGGCACTATCTGTCAGCCATACAACATCAAGAATTCGTGTCATCAACATCTATTTTTATCACTTTTGATATATCTATATATATATATATATATATATACAGAGAGAGAGAGAGAGAGACAGAAAGGAAGGTGGTTAGAGAGAGGAGGAAGAAGAGAGGTATAGAAAAGCGGGTACAGAGAAGGTTAGATAGAGAGAAGGGATAAGAAAATAGTTTAATTATTGGTTAAACGTATATCGATTTAATCGCTATACTAACTTTGGTTAGACTCGTAACTTTAGTAACCCTACTGGGTTCTATAAAACAACACCAAATGATGAAAGAAAGAAATAAACCATGGATTTCAATACTTATTATTAACAGTGGCTCGAATTATTCGATTACTCGAAAAATAAATCGTGTTCAGCCCTCTGTTTCATTCGATAGCCAACAGGCGTATTAATATTAACTGAGTAAGTAGTCATATTCAACCACTTTGCTGGAGTACGTCGTGATAGCCAAGCAGGAGATATATTTTTAAAAAAATGTCAACACACCACATTCAAAAGTCACGAGACGGTATGAAATTGAGACTGGAGTGTCACGAGGGCACAACAAGTGTCACATGACAATAATTCCAAACATTAAAATAAATACACAAGTAAAAAGAAAAAACGTTGGTTGGTAGATAAAGAAATGAGAATGCCGTTGAATTTTGACTTCCAGTTCTGTCTTTTTGACTCCATTTCTTCTCTCATTATTTTTATTTCATTTTTCTACCGATAGAGAAAGTTAGGTATAAAGGCACAATACCGGGTTAATGACTTCTGGCAGTGAACAGAGGGGAGAAAAAAGTAAAATCAGGTTTTTGCGTAGCGACTCAAGACATTGGGTAGTGACTCAAGACATTGGGTAACGACTCAAGACATTGGGAAGCGACTCAAGACATTAGATAGCGACTGAAGACATTGGGTAGCGACTGAAGACAATGGGTAGCGACTGAAGACATTGGGTAGCGACTCAAGACATTGTGTAGCAACCAAGACATTGGGTAGCGACACGTTTTTTTATTGATTCCCTCGATGTTTGAAGGCTGACAAATTAATCAGTTGAATTAATCTGTATCTGATACAGGTCTGGTTCCAGAACCGACGGGCCAAGTGGAGGAAGACGGAAGACCTGGGGCAGAAGTTCTGTCTTGGCTGAGTACGGGCTCTACAGGGCCATGGTCCGGCACTCACTGCCCATGCCGGAGGAATCGAAGTTCACGGACAGAAACGGCAGCGCTTGGCTATCTCCCAAAGTGAGATCCCCCCAGTAAAGCCTTAATGACGTAAATTCCTTTTATATTCAATGATTCAATCCGTGAATAGTCGATATTTAATAATTTTCAATATAAAACATTAAATTTATACACCTGTCAAGTAACAAGACGGACTTGACAGTTTTTTGTTTTGCTAAAGGGGTAGGGAAGGGTAAATGTAATTCTACCTATGGAACCCAAATATAGATGAGCATAGAGCCCCTAATGTAGCTATCCTAGATCCCTCTTATGTAGCTATGGCTAGATCCCTCTTATGTAGCTATGCTTAGATCCCTCTAATGTAGCTTTACCTACACCTTCCCTAATGTAGCTTTACCTAGACCTCCCCCCCGGGCCTAATGTAGATTTGCCTAGAGTCCCCGAACGGATTCACTAGAAATTCAATCAACATATATATCAATAGTTCCATTCATAATCCGTCATGTTTTTACTCCATATACAAGCAGCCATCAGATCTATATATTTAGCATCCAATCCATATATTTACCATCCAATCCATATATTTAGCATCCACTACATATTATTATCCCGATAGTTCTATCCTCAAATATTTTTACACTGTGTCTTACAGACAGCGGAAACATGGAACGAAACCAGAAGTCGGACGGGATTTCAGCCCAAAATAAACCGGCAGAAGTGACACAGAACACGGGAGAGTGTGATCAGATCACGGCCCAGTCGAAGGACGAAGATGACCAGCAACCGAGCTCCAGTTCAAGTAGTGCAGTGGTCTTATGTCCATGATGACCTGTGTCCATTGAGACCTTTTTTCTTTTTTCCTTTCATCATTAACTCTTTTTGGAACCAGTTCCAATTATTTTATTAAATTTTATGCTCAAAATATATCTAAATTATATTAAAACGCTATAAATATTGGATTAAAAACATGAACGAAATCAGGGTTATGTATTCTGAAATAGAAATGAGTGAACTTTCAACTTAACTCAAAAACATAAAATCGATTTAAAACAAAATATTTCGAAAAATAAAAAATGACTCAGTATCACGCCTCAAAAAACAGCAGCAACAACAACAACAACGACAGTAACAATAACAACAACAACAGCAACAACACCAGCAGCAATAACGACAACAGCAGCAGCAACAACAACAACAACAGTAACAACAACAATATGTTTTTTTCATATTTTTTCCTCTGTCATTTCAAATACAATGTGTTTAATAGCTGTACACGTGTGTGTGTCTGTGTGTGTGTGTGTGCGTTTGTGTGTGTGTGTGTGTGTGTGCGCGTGTGTTTGAGTGCATTTCTGTCAGGGGGATGCAATACACGAATGCATGAATATAATGGCAGGTCGTTTTTTTTATTTGGTAAAGATTAGAAAATAGCACATTTAAAAAATGTTCCAAGTTGTGAAAAATCAGATCAGGAAATAGGCAAAGTTACATTCGGGCCGTTATAACTAGGCCAGGATGATGGACTTTGGGACTTGAACTCGTAACATGTACACGTATTTTGAAGGAACTAATCCCCTTTTAATTCAATCATACATTATTTATTTATTTTATTATTTAAAAAAACAACAACAACCGGTGAAGTAGCTTGTTTGATATTGACAGACGTGTGTAAAAATGGGACAACATTAAAACTCTGTCAACACACAATGACGTCATTTATCACTATTTACCGTGACATTTTGGTTTCGAGAGTCTCATAATTATTAGCAAATATTTTAAACCTACCGGCCTCTCTCTGTTTGTCTGTCTGCATGTATGTCTGTCTGTCTGTCTGTCTGTCTCTCTCTCATGCCCACACTGGTGGCTGAAGTGCACCATTTTTATATTTCGAAACTGACCGTTTAACCCGTGAGAAATATTATTACAAGCGTTGAGTCACATAGTGTGTCCCAGTGATGTCCACATGGTGTGTCTTGAGTGATGTCCATGGTTTGTTTCAGTGCATGTCACATGGTGTGTCCCACTGATGTCACATGGCGTGTCCCAGTGATGTCACATGGTGTGTCCCAGTGATGTCACATGGTGTGTCCCAGTGATGTCACATGGTGTGTCCCAGTGATGTCACATGGTGTATCCCATTGATGTCACATGGTGTGTCCCAGTGATGTCACATGGTGTGTCCCGGTGATGTCACTTGGTGTGTCCCGGTGATGTCACATGGTCTGTTTCAGTGCATGTCATAACTGCAACTTAAATGGGATGTACGTGTAAGCGGTTTTCGCTTAGTCAGACTAATAGACTAAGCTACATCAGTCGACAAAATGTCAGCTGTGGTTGCTAGTAGTAATTCAGTTCCAATAATTGGACAGCAATCATGATCCCTAAACCTATTTGAATGACTTTAGAAAAAATGTATATCACGATTTAACACACACACACACACACAGAGGGAGAGAGAGAGAGAGAGAGAGAGAGAGAGAGAGAGAGAGAGAGAGAGAGAAGAGAGAGAGTGCACGATTAGCTCGACAGTTTAATTCGAATAAGTTCAGAAAAAAAAATACAATAAAACAATTACGACATTAAAATAAAAATCTTTGTTTACGAAGTCAGTGAACATCGTCTGCTTCTATCGTATGCTTCTATCGTCTGCTTCTATTGTCTGCCTCTGTAATCTGCCTCTGCTTTCTTACACTGTCGTCTGTCACTGTCGTTTGCTTCTTCTGTCGTCTCTCTCTCTCTGTATGTATATATATGTATATATATATATATATCTATATATATATATATGTGTGTGTGTGTGTGTGTGTGGTGGCCAACAGTCCGTGCCATTGGGCCACCTAGAAGAAGAACTACAGAAACTATTCTTCCTGCAGGGATGGTTTGGACCAAACAGGACTGTCTTTATTCGTGAACATCCCTCGCCTCCTTGCGATGATTTCAACTCATCAGGACGAATTTTTCCCTTCTAAAGTGACAAGAAAAGAAGACAAACGATTTAAAAAAAAAAATCCCCTCCAAGAGTCCTACAAATCGTCTGCTCACTAGCACGTGAACATCAATCAAGGTCATTTGCATTTAGCGAAGGACAATCCGTACAGATTTAAAAAAAAAAAAAGAAAATGGAAAGGAAAAAATAAAATACAGCGGCGAGATAGGAAAAGGGGGGAGGGGGGAGGGAGAAAAAAAAAACTGTGGGGGAGAAACTTTTAACCTCACGCCCCAACTCATCGTCAAGAGCCCCCTTCAATCGTTCGGTTTAAAGCCTCGCGTCAGTTTTCCCGCCAATTACCGTTCGCCGCCGGCACGGCCTCGGCCAACGATTGGCTCTCTCCCGTTTCTCGCTCTTCTTTTTCTTAAACTAATATTAGTTTTAATTAGGAATTGAGAGAGAGAGAGGACGTCCGTGGACGGACCCCCCCCCCTCCTACTCCCCCTCCCCCCCTCCCACCTTTAAGCATCCTTACGATTTAATTAGAGGCCTCATATATGAGAGGAGCAAGGGTTTTGCTCAAGGGGGGAAAAAATGTGTTGAGGAGTGTTTCGTTGTTGGGGAAGGGGGTGGGGACGGGGATGAGAAAAATAAGGGGGCTGGGAGGGTGTAGGGGCGTGTCTCCTTTCACACCCAGGGATCATTAGAGATTTTTTTTTTATCTTTTTTTTTTTTTCAATTTTAATTTTCGAAACTGACCGTCTACGCCCGTGAGAAAGATTTTTACAAGCGTTGAGTCACATGGTGTGTCCCAGTGATGTCACATGGTGTGTCCCAGTGATGTCACATGGTCTGTCCCAGTGACGTCACATGGTCTATCCCAGTGTCGTCGCATTGTCACATAGAGATAGCTAGACAGATAGAGTTTCACTCTTTCTAAAGCTAATTCTAAGTCATGGTTTCCTCAGTCTGTCTCAGCGTACGACAGACATACAACATCTGCAGCACGTTATTAACACCGCTTCAATTACACTCAGCCAATAAACTGTTTTGTTTACAGGCATTAAGACAGATAATATACACGTTGCGGTATTGAAAAAATGAAAACGCGTGATGCTTCAAATTCGATATCAATGCTAAATTATGGTCTGGTACGAGGGAGGATTTTGGGTAATTGGGGGGTAAATGGTGGCGGAGGGGAGGGGGGCGAAAGGGGCGTGTCAGGGTAAAGTGTTGGGGTTATGGAGGCGATTGATCAGCGCTCTATTAGAAATGCAAACTTCCAGACCTCCACACCCCCTGTTGGACCTTCCTACCCCTTGAAGTTTCGCCTCTCCACCCCAGGGGTCATTTCACTCTCTCAATTTCTAACTGAGGGAGAGACGTCTTCTACACTCCCTCCCCCCCTCCTGCCTTTCAGCACTGAATTTCATACGATTTATAAAATAATATAAAAAAAAAAAAAGTAAAAGAATTTTTCTTAGGCCCCCTCGACCAGCGCCCTTTATGCACGACTTTAAAAAAGCTTGTGAAAAAATTAACGAGATGGCCGGGGCACTATGGCGGGCGCGATTAAAGAACAAGGGGGCAACAAAAGGGGTGCAGTCACCGCTTTACAAGGGCTGAAATAATAAAAACATCCATTGTGGGTTAGAGAAGCTTTCCCTTCCCCCTCCTCCTACCGCCACCATCATCGGACTCCGCCCGTGGTCGAGAACGGCCCATCTCCCCAGAAGTAGAACTTTAAGCGAGTTCCCGCCTTCTGCTCAGGTATGAACTGCTCCGTCACAGAGAGAGAGAGAAGGGAGTGGGGGAAGAGTCAGGGCCGGAGGGACGCACCTAGTGAAGACCGGGAGCAAGCCTTTAATGTTAGGGTCACGTTCAATTCAAGTAGGGGTCACCAGATTCCTCAATTTTTGAACGCCCTCCTCCCTCCCCTCTTCTACGTCTTCTATCAAAACAATTGGACAAGGGGCGGGGGTGAGGAGGTTAAAAGTTTTCGCCCCTGCGACCCGAGAAGGATTATCGAGAATTACTGATGGGCTAACAAGGGGAAGTAATGCTTCGGAAAAGGCGCTCAGGGATGTTGGGGGAGGAGGAAGCCGGGGGGGGGGGCGGGGCTGGAGGCAGTACGAGGGTAAAAAAAAACAGATGCGATATTGTAAAGGTTAATAAGGCGTCATTTTAATAGGATGAGAACCTGTGCCATTGACTGGGGTACAATATAATATATTTCAAGGCACAGGCAATTTTTTTTAGTTATGTCCTGTTAATTTGTTTACCATGGTCAATGAATATGAAATGCTGTTTTGTTTACGATGAGGAGGGATAGATATACGCTCAACGTCGTAAATATCCTACAAAAAAAATATTTTTTTAACTTTACATCTTATTGATAACTTTAATTTACAGCACACCAATCAATTTCTATGTCCCAGATGAGTCAGTTCAGTTCTGCTTATTTTTCCACTACAGGTCAACGGTTAGGTTTCGATAGAGACGCCCTGATGACATTTTTTCAGCACCCGGAGGCGTCAAATACTCAGTGGCGTATGAAGGATTCTGCGGGTTGTGCGGCCGAACAGGGTGCTGAATCAGGAAGGGGGCGCCGATAGATCGCTGTTAAATGTTTTTGCACTTTTCAGATTGGAAGGAGAGCTGCAACAACGAAAAAAAAGTAACTCGCACAGGCCCCGCCATGGCTAGCTATTCCAGCTCTGCCTATTGACCCCCACCTACCCCTTATCCACCACCACCAAACGTATAAATCACGCGTCATGTTTACAAAATAGGTTCTAATATTTATTTTGTCGGTCATAAGGGAAGTAATATTTATTGCTGAAGGTAAATGGATACCCATCTTGAACCCATACGGAATCATTAGGTTAAGAAAAATATATCGTTTAATGTCGAAATGATTTAATTATTTTTTTCTTCATAAAATGGGAGAGAGGTGGGGGTTGGACTTTTTCATTTGATGTCTGCCGCTTCGCCTTCCCCGCCTACCTGGTCGCCCGATCGGCTGCTGAGAATTTACCCAAAGCCACGTCAAAACCCATCAATTTCCCCACTCCATCCAAACCAGCTATTAGTGTTGCCAGCCAATTGGATCGTCATGTATCACCTCGCTAATTCCGGAACTGACAGAGAGTGAAGACAAACGAGAGAATATCGACATTTTTGAGTCAAAAGTCAAAATGTCCAACTTTATGTCTACTATATTTTGAGGACAGTGACAGACCAAAGCTGATGGACTGGTAGAAAAGAGGAGACTGATGGACAGACGGACAGACTGAAGACTAGAAGACTGAATGACTGAAAGACAGACAACAGACTGATAGATAGACAGAAGATAGACTACTCCACTAATAGATAGACAGACTAATGGACAGGCAGAAACTAGACAGACCGACAAAAAACAGATAGACAGACAGAATGACAGATAGATGAATGATGAATAGATAGATAGATAGATGAGATAGATGAAATCGATGATAGATGAATAGATAGATAGATAGATTGATAGATGAATGGATAAATGATGAGATAGATAGATGGATGATATTTTTCAAGTTATTGTCTATAAGCAGAGAAAGACTGACCGATAGATGAATGATAGATAGATCAGATAGATAGATAGATAGATAGATAGATAGATAGATAGACTAGATGAGATCGATAGATAGATAGATAGATAGATTGATAGATAGATGAGATAGATAGATATTTTCTCTATCTGTGTCTATAAAAGACAGACTGACAGATGAACAAGGTTAAAAACATCTCAATAATACCTTATCATACGAGATGACACTAGTATCATCATTAAATATCACCTTTCGTATTTCAGTCTTGGATACAAAGCCCTATAGCTATCCTGATGGTCCCACTACCACATACCTCAAGCAAGTTTAACTTTCTCAACAAGCACTTGGATGTAACATATATGGAATCATAATAATGATCTAACGGTGCTAATATATAACACTGTTACATCTACAGTTAGACCGATTCTTTTCATACTATCAGTAGTTGACCTTCAAAACTTCCAAAATCTGTAACAATGAAGGGGCGAAGGAAATCAAAGGGCTTAATTCATACATAAATTTCTTTTGCAGAGTTATCTGCCCATTTAATTTTATTATCGTAACCTTCTCTCCTTATTTCTTTGTTGGTGGGTGGGTGTTATATTGGTGGTAATAATTTTTGAGATGCGATGCATGGATGGGATGAAGAGGCAGGAGGGGGAGGGGGCGGATTGTACGGGGTGGAGGGGTGCGGGGTGGGCGCGAAAGGTATATACGTGAATTGGTGTTGTCATTTGGCCAGATTGGAACGCTAGCTCCCCCTCACGTCAAACAGTTACAGGCAGCGATCCTCGAACAACTGCGCTCACACAGTCGGTTTAATTGGCAATATGAAAACATGAATTCCACTTGGCCAGATAACAGCAACACTCCAATCGTGTAATACGATGTCTTCATTGAATGTTTGCACAGAAAATAGATACAGATAGAGAATATATATATATATATATATATATATATATATATATATATATATATATATAGTGAATATAGCTCAACCGTTTCCTCCTAATACGAATGTACACAACCACATCCTACACACAGCACACAGATATATATATATATATATATATATATATATATATATATATATATATATATAAAGTATATAAACAGAAAGACGAGAAGGTAGATAGTTGGTTTAACATACAGACAAACAGACAGATAGATCGATGGACAAACAGTTTGATATAGATAGATAGATAGATAGATAGATAGACAGACAGATAGATAGATAGATAGATGAGATAGATAGATAGATAGATAGATAGATAGATAGATAGATGGAATAGATAGATAGATAGATAGATAGATAGATGAGATAGATAGATAGATAGATAGATAGATAGATAGATAATAATATACATAATTGAACTGCTCCTTGAGTCCTCAGTTACCACCCCCTCTAATCTGAAACAAACTTTTGATAGATCTCTCTCTCTCTCTCTCGCTCTCTTGCTCTCGCACTCTCTCTACCTTTCTCTCTCTCTCTCTCTCTCTCTACCTTTCTCTCTCACTCTCTCTCTCTCTCTCTCTCTCTCTCCTTCTTCACTGGTGCAAACTTTTTTATGTGAGAGTAGCTTATCATTTATTTAGATAACTTGTTTGAGCTTTGTACTCAAGATTTTGATATTAGTTGGGCTTAGACTCATAAGTCCAGATGTTTAACCATAGTGGTGTTTTTGACTATTTCTACGGTTTAATTCAAATCGTTCTGTACGGGTAGTGTCATTGTTGTGTTGTATATTGTTGTGTTGTGTAATGTTGTGTTGTGTAGTGTTTGTTGTTTGTGTAGTGTCGTACTGTGTTAACATATTGTTGTGTTGTGTAATGTTGTGTTTATGTATGATGTTTTTGTTGTGTTGTATTGTGTAGTATATTGTTGTCCTTTGTGTTTGTATTTGTGTTGTGTTGTGTCGTGTTGTGTTTATTTTGTGTAGTGTCGTGTTAGTGTTGTGTAATGTTGTGTCACGGGAAACTGGAAATCAATGTATCCACAAGATTCCCGAGGTTCAAATCAATAGGAATGTTCTAACTTTTGTATATTCTTGATGACACTGCAATAATTTGTGTATGTGTTCAGTCAATTATATAAAGAATCTGTGGTGAGAACAAAGATCATTCATTATATATAATACATGGTTGTATTGTTTTATGGTATTTGGTCACCTCATGGTATTTGATCATGTCATGAAGGTATTTGGTCACCTCATGAGAGTACATTGCGGTCACCTCATGATATTGGGTCACTTCCTGGTATTTGGTCACCTCATGGTATTTGGTCACCTCATGATGTTTGGGTCACCCCTTGTATTTGGTCACCTATAGGGTTTTGGTCACCTCATCGTGTTCATGGTCACCTCATGATATTTGGTCACCTCGTGAGTATTTGGTCACCTCATGGTACTTGGTGACCTCATGGTATTTGGTCACCTCATGTGGTATTCGGTCACCTCGTGGTATTCGGTCACTATCATGGTATTCGGTCACCTCAAGGTATTCGGTCACCTCATGGTATTCGGTCACCTCATGGTATTTGGTCACCTCACGGTATTCGGTCACCTCAATGAAGTGATTCGTTCATCCTCATGGTATTTGGTCACCTCACGGTATTCGGTCACCTCATGACATTAAGTTACCTCTGGTATTTGGTCACCTCACGGTATTCGGTCACCTCAAGCAATATTATTTCGGCCCAGTAAAAATGACCAGGATTATCAAATCAACTAACTACATTATCTTTACATTAAAAAAAAATAGCCCATGTTTTCCGATCATTCGCACTTTACAATTTATCTGTCTGTTGGCTTGCAACTTTACAACTGCTATAAATAGCAGCAACGCGCAAACAACAGCATTCTGATGTTCCATGACATATCAGATCAGACTGTCCTTTGATCCTGTCCATATATAAGTGTGTACATGTGGTTGGAGAGGCCAGGGGCGGAAGGGAGTGGCAGAAAAATGTTTGTTTGTTTTTTTTAAATTAAAAACCGATTTCATAAATTTCAGACGTCAGGAATAAAGCAAAGAACCTCAGACGGCTACAAAGAAATAATTTATTCTGAAGTGAAGGGTCGGGCTAAAAAAAAAAAAATGAAAGTCCCTGATATAGAAAATTTTTAAAGTTTTTTTTTTTGTCTTTTCTGTGACAGGCAGGTTGGTTGAAATAAAAAAATGGGGGGGGGGGGGGAGGGAGGACAAAAAATTTCTCGAGCTACCCCTCTTAGTCCCGGGTCCCTGGATGGAATCCTTTAGGATACTTACCCCACGGAATGCTAATGTTTACCTTACTATCTCCGGTGCCGGTCGTTGGTAGACGTTTGGGAGAAGGGAGAGGAGAGATAGAGAGAAAGAGAGTCCTCCCCCCCCCCTCCTATCAATAGTTGAGGCTGGTTGAGAACTAAATAGGCGTATCGTGTTGGGGTTTTTTTTGTATATGGGGGGGGGGGTGGGGTGGTGGTGAGGGGGGTCACGTTTTTTTTGTTTTTTAAAACTCTAAGAACCGTGTTAGGTTTCGTCATCCATGACCTCAGGCGAGCTAATCCCCCCTCTCCCCCCCCACCCCCAAACCCGCTTACCATCACTCCACCTCCCCACACACCCCCCAGCAAAAGCTCCCTTCCAAGAAACATACCGAGTCTATGTATGTCTGATAGGGCTGTAATCACGTTAAGTATGAGGTCTCAAGATGGAGGTTGGGGTGTGGGGGAAAAGTGGGTGGGTGGGGGGGGGTAGGAGGGTAAAGACACTACAAAGTGGAAATGTTAGGGCTTTTGTGTAATGGTATCGATCGGATATTTCTTTTATTTGTCTAATGATTGGATTGATGATAGTTTGATGAGAAATGATAATCAGACATACATACAAATAGACAGACAGACAGACAGACAGACAGATAGACAGAGATAGATAGATAGATAGATAGATAGATAGATAGAGATAGATAGATAGATAGATTGATAGATAGATAGATAGATAGATAGACAGACAGACAGACAGACAGACAGACAGACAGACAGACAGACACCACCACCTACTGCCGCCCAATTTAATTGGCACCCAGAGCAGAGTGTCCATGTCTCTATTCCCCCCCCCCCTTTTTTTTTACTTCCCAACACCACCACAATCTGTTTTTTTAGGCCAGACACACACACACACACACACACACACATGCGCTATGGCATTGAACTACACGACTATGACAAGACACAATCGATAATGGGTTGATCGCTGACACATGTGTGTTTGTATGTAATATATATCAACATTGGGCAGGCAAACAAGAGCTCCGCAGAAGAAAGAACTCAATTTACCGGTTATCTCCCAAAGTCGGAAATTGTTTCCAAATACCAAAAAACTACAACCCACCCCCTTCCCCCACCTTCGACCTATTTTGTTTTCTCTATCCATGTTGGAGATTTCAACTGTCAGCCATGTATATCTAGGTTTATTTCGTGGGGGATTAACAACAACAAAAAAACTGGATCAAACAGATTCCTTCAAATAAGATAAGTCTTACTTTTATTTATTTCACGCACTCGCTCTCAAAACCCTTACCCCCCTGCCAAACCTAAACAACTTCCCCTAATCTTGTTGTATTTGGGGAACATCTATAAACTCGGAGCTTTCGTGAAATATTATTATTTTTTTTTTTTATTTATTTATTTAAACATTCCGATAAATTTCAATATTTCCAACTTTGTCCAAACAGATGTCATACACGCTAAAGATATGGTTCTCTCTGTTGATAAACAAACGTTAGTTTCATAGTAGGACTGTGTGTACATAAGATAAGATATAAATAAAGTTAACTGCATCGGCAGCAACCAATGAGCATACTGCTTCGATTATCACTGTACGCTAATATGGTTGCATTTATGGTAGCAGTTTATAAAAACAATTTGTGAATTCGATTTTGTACTTAAAACTAACACGTATTTTTCGCCAAATTTGATTGACATTTCATTGTCTATGCTTACATTTACCATAATACACGAATTAATGAGGCCCGTAAGCGATAGTATTAAAATAATGATGAAAACTTGTCCTAAGAGTGCAATGTTTGGGAATTTTTAGAACATTTCATGTTGCGGCTTCACTTAAAGATAAATACATCGATTCAGCTCAAGATAAAACAATAGAGTAAATATTCAAATTACGAGCCTGACACCTCTTTTAGTTTTTGAAATATTCGCTCACGCAATATTCAATAATAGGTATACTCATGCGAAATTTCATTGCAATTTTTCACCTAGAAGGCGTTAAGACACCAACATGAAAATTTCACCATAGCTAATACTTACCAAGGTTAACAAGTGCTGCAACATATGAAAAGTGTGAATTACTGTCCACATGGTCATCTGGGGGTCCAACAATAGAGTGCAAAAATGGATGACCATGATGCTTAAAGGGCCCACCATGAGTACACTATTATTGATTGGGTTATTAAATTCTCTATCAAATAATAAACACATATACAGTTCTTACTAATTGTATAACAAACATCATTTCATGTCTTATAGGTTATTGGCTATACCGAGTCAAATATTGATGAAAACTGTCTGAAGTGCAATGTTTGGAAATTTTTAAAGCATTCTGTGTGAAAGCTACACTTAAGATAAATACATCATTCAACTTAAGACATAACAATGAGTAAATACTGAAAATTTTAGCCTGATACCTCTTTTAGTTTTTGAAATATTCACGTTCAAACATCGCGAAAATGTAAATGTCACGTGCACGCGCGACTACCCCTAAAAATTAAAAAAAATCATATCTCAGAAAGTTTTTGACCAAATGGCCTAAAATTTTCAGGAATCACTCAACTTTGAATGTACCACAAGCCCTGAAAATTTCAGGAAAATCTGAGGGGGTCGGGTGAACACCACTGGTTGAGTTGACATGGAATGACCCTAATAATAATAAGATATGAAGAACAACTGGCGTTGTTGGCATTCTGATTGACGTCTGTTGACAATGCGAGCTGCTAAAGGTCTGTCCAGTCTATTAGTTAGAGACTACACTACGTCCTACGTCTATCCTACCTGTTCAATATCGTACGTAGTTCGTAAGTAGAGCGTCTACTGGGGGCGAATGATCTGTTCAGATTTTCATATGAATCTATTTCTTAGATGGCAAACCCACTGTCTGTGCAATAAATCTATTGGCTATTATATAGTTAATCAATTGAGTGCATTTTTAATCTGTTGGCTGGGTGGTAAATAATTTATTTCTACGCGACTAAAGTATTGTGTGTGTGTGTGTTTTTTTTTTTGGTTGATCAATTGTTGACAAGGTTAATTCATTGTTTTCGTCAGAGCCGTGAGGGGAGAGGTGGGTGGACGTGCCCAAATTCGAAAAGTGCCTTTGGGCCCCAGCTTGAGAGGGGCCCCCAAAATTTTTTGACAATAAATATTAGGTACATGGTGTCGAATGTCAAAATACAGGAGCCCGCAAAGAGGCCAAGCCCCCCCCTGGGCCCCCAAATCCCTAGGTTCGACACTGATTTGCGTGGATAATCAATAGCATGTTTGGATAATCCATTGAAATCAAACTAATCAGTTGATTACACGGGCTAATCTCTTAATTGTATTTATTGACTACATGGGGGGGGGGGAGAGAAAGTAGATGGTCATGCGGCACAGCGCTCGACCGTCGACCTGAGGGTTCCTAGTGTTCGATTTCCAAGGGCACAGGTCATGATAGAATTTCTCTTTTATGTTTCCCGTCGTGCCTTAACGACACTACCCAATATCGGGCTACGGTGTGGATGAGAGAACTTACCTCATTTGTGTTTTTATAGGAGCTAAAAGATAAACATATCAGCCGCCAAATTCAGATTCATTAACTACAATGATAATATATAGTCTATGCTATATATATATATATATATATATATATATATATATATATAAGGCTAATCTATCGATCCGCCATAGCTAATGCATCGATTTTTACGGTAACAATATATTGACTATTTGACTAATATACGGCCTGCGTGGTTGATTTATTTCCTGTGTGGACTAATCTATTCTGTAAATAAATATCTCAAGTCCCATTCTCGGTATCGCATTTACGTTTCTTGGAATCAGGTTGTAATGCCCAGTACCCATTGTCGTTTAGCCGTCTACAATCGAGGCCAGTCTGACTTAGTAGAAGAGGTAGTAGCCTATATGAATCAAACTCCTTAGTAGAAGAGGTAGTAGCCTATATGAATCAAACTACGTAGTAGAAGAGGTAGTAGCCATAGATATATAAGACTAGATCGCTTATGGGCTATGCATAGACATATATTGTGCGGGCCATAACTTTAAAAAGAGAAGAGTACAATTCTGTATAACCTGATGACGTAGTACGCATAGAAACCTTAAGTAACCGAAATAAATAGCAGAAGACATTTTGCATTGTTTTCCTTGACTTTTTTTTTTCAATTAACTTTGAATAAAATGCCTTCGTGTTGTGTACCCGGTTGTTTGATTATATTATTACTAACCGTCAAATATAATTTTTCGACACATCAGTTGATTTTAAAGGAGCCAACCTCTAGCACGAATGGGGATTTTTTTTAATTTTAAAGGAAGGAATTCTTTTTCGGTAAAAAATAAAGGACTGTACAGGATTGTACTTTCTTCTCTTTTAAAGTAGGGGATCCCGAATACAACACTTTTTCAGTCTCTATTTAAATAAGCATAAGCGATC
>JAGDYQ010000052.1:1954912-1987360 GCA_021962125.1 Bulinus truncatus
TCTACTACGGAGTTTGATTTATATAGGCTGTTACCTCTTCTACTACGTCGGACTGACCTCGATTGTAGACGGCTAAACGACAATGGGTACTGGGCATTACAACCTGATTCCAAGAAACGTAAATGCGATACGGAGAATGGGACTTGAGATGTTTATTTACAGAATAGATTAGTCCACACAGGAAATAAATCAACCACGCAGGCTGTATATTAGTCAAATAGTCAATATATTGTTACGTAAAAATCGATGCATTTGCTCATTAGCTATGGGGGGGGGGGTCGATAGATTAGCCTTATATATATATCATAGACTATATATTATCATTGTAGTTAATGAATCTGAATTTAAGGCTGATATGTTTATCTTTTAGCTCCTATAAAAACACAAATGAGGTAAGCCCTTCTTTCATCCACACCGTAGCCGAGAGTGAAAAGGTCGTTAGGGCACCACGGGAAACATAAAAGAGAACTTCTACCATGACCTGAACAGTGCCCTTGGAGATCGAACACTAGGAACCCTCAGGTCGACGGTCGAGCGCTGTGCCGCATGACCATCTACCATCAACTTATTAGTTTGATTTCAATGGATTACCCAAACAAGCTATTGATTATCCACGCAAATCAGTGTCGAACCTAGGGATTTGGGGGCCCGGGGGGGGCTTGGCCTCTTTGCGGGCTCCTGTATTTTGACATTCGACACCATGACATAAGATAATGTACCTAATATTTATTGTCAAAAAAATTTTTTGGGGCCCCTCTCAAGCTGGGGCCCAAAGGCACTTTTCAAATTTGGACACGTCCACCCACCTCTCCCCTCACGGCTCTGACGAAAACAACGAATTAACATTGTCAGCAATTGATCAACCAAAAAAACACACAATACTTTAGTCGCGTAGAAATAATTTTACCACCCAGCCAACAGATTAAAAATGCACTCAATTGATTAACTATATAATGGCCAATAGATTTATTGCATAGACAGTGGGTTTGCCATCTAAGAAATAGATTTATATGAAAATCCTTAACAGATCATTCGCCCCAGTAGACGCCCTACTTACGAACTACGTATGATATTGAACTGGTAGGATAGACGTAGGACGTAGTGTAGTCGAACTAATAGACCTTTAGCAGCTCGCATTGTCGATAGACGTAATCAGAATGCCAACAACGCCAGTTATTCTTCATATATTATTATTATTATTATTATTATTATTATTATTATTACTAAAACAGTGGCGGACATTTATGACTAGGTCACCCTAACACTCCCCTCCCCCCCCCCCACCTCACCCATCCACGCCCATTCAAAGTGAACCCATCACCATGCACTTAACGGGGAACCCCAAGGAATGATCGTTATGCTAACGTTGTTTATGCGTACATCAGAGATTTCCAAATGCTGGGCCAAGCAAGTACTAGAAGATCACGTTGCAAGTAAGTGTGCCCGTTTTTTTTTTTTTAAGTTTAAAATTAAATATGCAAGTATGACTACACTGGTAAACAGTGATTTCATTGCCAGTGATATTTGAATCATTTTATACAAAGTCAACTATGCTGATTTAGAATATGTAAGTGCTTTTGCTAGATTGGCTCTATTTTAAAATTAAAATTAATTAAATAATGTATGCACCGTGTTTGAAAATTGTCAAGAATAGCATGAAGTAAAATAGTATACTAACAAATACTAGTGAAAATGTTCATAGTCATGCAGAATTTTGTTTAAAAAGATATGTAATAGTGCTATAGAAGAAAACATTTTCATTTGAAAAACTAACTATGTCTAATTTATTAATTAATATGTTAATTGTCTATGGTAATGCATTAGCAAATCGCTGTTTGCTCGACTTCCTTTTGTGTGTGTCGTTGGGGCAATTGCGCTGGAGGCTCCAACAGTAGTCAGCCATCATATTATGTCCCATCTTCCTTGATATCTCTCCTCCATCACCCTCATATCCTGATGGAACCTCTCGCCTTGTTCCTCACTGAAGTCCCCAAGGTTACCTGGAAATTTGTCTAAATGACTGTGCAGGTAATGTACCTTGATGCTTATATTTGCTCCAATGTTTCTGAAGTTAGCGAGCATGCTTTGTACCAGTTTTTCGTAATTCTCTGCTTTGTTATTACCTAAGAAGTTTCTGACAACTGAAACAAAACTGTTCCATGAAGAAGCTTCAAGGTGATCCGTGAAATCTGTAAAATTGATGAGTTTTCGAATCTGAGGACCGTCAAAAATCCCAAAGCCTTAACAAATTGTTTCATTAAACCTAATTTGATATGAAGCGGTGGGAGAATGATCTTATTTTGTCAACCAGTGGCTTGTTGATGATATTTTCTTTACCTACAGTCATGGTTTCCCTTGCAGGCCATGTCACTCTTGTCCAATGATCTTGCCTTGCCCTGCTATCCCAAAGACACATGAAGCACGGGTATTTTGTGTATCCTGACTGCTACCCAAGCAAGAAGTTTACCATTTTTAGATCAACATAAATTGACCACTGATGCTCATAATAACAGACTTTCTGCAATACTGTTTTGATATTCTCATACTCTTCTTTAGGTGTTGTTGAGTGAGCAATAGGAAGAGATGCGTAACGGTTACCATTGTGTATCAGAACACATTTCAAGCTTCTGATGGAACTGTCTATAAAAAGACGCCAGTCTTCGGAATGGTAGTCTTGTAGTCCCATTTGGAGCAGAAATCCAAGGATGTCATTACAGTAAACAAGATCTTCCTCTTGGCTGAAATATGGAAGAAGAAACTCTCCTCTTTTCCGATAAGAAATTTTAAAATTCTTGTTTGAGAAAATTTCTTTCATTGAGCCTGGACTCTAAAAGCTCAGATGTTTTGCTTGGGCATATTTAGGTATCGTATCAGGTCATTGAGTTCTTCTTGACTAAATGGTTGAGGTGTTGAAGAACTTCCTTCATAATCGCTTCCACTTTTTTCACCTGCCAAAAACTCCAGATCTTGCCCCTCGCCAGAGTCTGATGGTGAAAGCTCTAATAATCCACTAAACACTGGTATAGGAACTTCACTGCTATGTGGAATTGGTCTCCTTGCAGATTCAAGATCAGGATAATCTCACTTAGATTTCTTGTGGCGATTGAAGCCTTTAACATTCACAATACAAAAATAGCAATCACCAAAATGGTCTTTCGGCTCTCGCCATACCATTGGTACACCGAAACTTAGACTTTTCTTCTCATCATTTGTCCACTGCCGTAGGTTCTCCACACAGTTTTTGCAGACCTTATGGGGAGCCCAAGACTTGTCTTGGTCTCCCAGCTTCTCACCGAAATAAGCCAAATATGCCTGCTGCACAAATTCGATTATATTTCTTTGCTTTTCAATCATGTATTCTCCACAGATGTAACAGAATACATTCGGATTATGTTTGCAGCATCTTCGTGATGAATTCATGATGTCTGTAGAAAGCAGCTATAAAAGAGAAAAAACTAAACAAAGTTATAACTTGGTACAGTTAAATTAAACAACAGACACCAAACTTATTGCATTTGTTTTACACAAAGGGTACAATCATATTTTCAAGGGTGTCCAATATCTCAGAAACTAGAGCCAATTCAGCAAAAGCAGTGGCAGTTTTGAAATCAGCACCCATGAATTGCTATAAATTCATTCAAACATTCTTGGCAACTCGCAAAAGAATTTTTTTTGTTGGGCTGTGCTATGAATGAGAAGAAGTTAACCAATGATGCAAGAACGAGTACTAGAACCCAAGTACAGTTACTGCAAACAAATATAATTGAGTAGTCGAGTAAAGAGTTACTCGGTAAAACAAGATCCAAGTACTCCATCTCTGGATTACACTTACGGCTCTCAGTCATGCAGTCCCCCGCCCCCCACCCCCCACCAACTCGTGGGACTGTTTAAGTCCATTGATAACGTTTGTTTATCAACAGTAAAACATATTTTAGCGTATGACATCTGTTTGTGTTTGGACAGGTTGAAATATTGAAATTTATCGGAATGTTTAAATATATAAAAAAAAATAATAATAATGTTTCACGAAAGCTCCAAGTTTATAGATGTTCTCTCAAATACAACAAGATTTGGGGGTGGGGGGGTGGGGAGTGTTTTGGTTGCAAGGGGGGGGAAGGGTTTTGAGAGCGAGGTGAAATAAATAAAAGTAAGACTTATTCATGATGAATCCGTTTATCTAAGTTTTTTTTTTTTTGTTGTTAATCCCCCCACGAGATAAACCTAGATATATATGGCTGACAGTTGAAATCAACATGGTGGAGAGAGAAAAACAAAATAGGGCAAAGGTGGTGGAAAAGGGGGGGGGTGTAGTTTTTGGTGTTTATAAACACTGACTTTGGGGGAGATAACCGGCAAATTGAGTTCTTTCTTTGCGGAGCTCTTGTTTGCCTGCCCAATGTTGATATATGTTACATACATACACACATGTCAGCGATCAACCCATTATCGATTGTGTCTTGTCATAGTCGTGTAGTTCAATGCCATAGCGCATGTGTGTGTGTGTGTGTCTGGTCTAAAAAACAGATTGTGGTGATGTTGGGAAGTAAAAAAAAAAGGGGGGGGGGGAGAGAGAGAGAGACATGGACACTATGATCTGGGTGCCAATTAAATTGGGCGGCAGGAGGTGGTGGTGTCTGTCTATCTATCTGTCTGTCTATCTGTCTGTTTGTCTGTCTGTCTCTCTATTTGTATGTATGTCTGATTATCATTTCTCATCAAACTATCGTCAATCAATCATTAGACAAATAAAACTAAGAAATATGCGATCGATACCATTACAAAAAAGCCCTAACACTTCCACTTTGTTGTGTCTTTACCCTCCTCCCCCCCACACACTTTCCCCCCACGCCCCAACAACCCCTATCTTGAGAACTCATACTTAACTTGATTACAGCCATATCAGACAACATAGACTCGGTATGTTTCGTGGAAGGGAGCTTTTGCTGGGGGGTGTGTGGGAAGGTGGAGTGATGGTAAGCGGGTTTCGGGGGGGGGGGGATTTGCTCGCCTGAGGTCATGGATGACGAAACCTAACACGGTTCTTAGAGTTTAAAAAAAAACCGTGAACCCCCGCCTATCCAAAAAAAAAACCCCAACACGATACGCCTATTTAGGTCTCAACCAGCCTCAACTATTGACGGGGGGTGGGCGGGGAGGACTCTCTCTCTCTCTCCTCTCCCTTCTCCCTAACGTCTACCAACGACCGGCACCGGAGATAGTAAGGTAAACATTAGCATTCCGTGGGGTAAGTATCCTAAAGGATTCGATCCAGGGACCCGGGACTAAGAGGGGAGGGGGACCTCGAGAAATTTTTTGCCCCCCCCCCCCCCCCCCCAAACTGCCTGTCACAGAAAAGACAAAAAAAACTTAAAAAAAGAAAAAAAAAAGAAAATTTTCTATATCAGGGACTTTCATTTTTTTTTTTTTATTTAGCCCGACCCTTCACTTCAGAATAAATTATTTCTTTGTAGCCGTCTGAAGTTCTTTGCTTTATTCCTGACGTCTGAAATTTATGAAATTGGTTTTTAATTTTAAAAAAAAAATTTCTGCCCGCCCCCCCCCCGTTCCGCCTCTACCAACCACACGTACACACTTATATAGACAGGATCAAAGGACAGTCTGATCTGACAGCGCTGTCATGGAACAGGATGCTGTTGTTTGCGCGTTGCTGCTATTTATAGCAAAGTTACAAAACAGACAGATAAATTGTGTGCGAATGATCGGAAAACACGGACAATATTTTTTTAAATGTAAAGATAATGGGTTAGTTGATAGATAACCTGGTCATTTTTACTGGGCCGAAATAATACGTCGTTGAGGTGACCTAATACCGTGAGGTGACCAAATGCCATGAGGTGACCCAAATATCATGAGGTGACCAAATACCATGAGATGACCAAATACCATGAGGTGACCGAATACCGTGAGGTGACCGAATACCATGAGGTGACCAAATACCATGAGATGACCAAATACCATAAAACAATACAACCAGGTATTATATATATATATAATAAATTATCTTTTGTTTTCTACCAGATTCTTTTTAATTGACTGGAACATACACAAATTATTGCAGTGTCATCAAGAATATACAAACGTTCGAACATTCCAATTGATTTGAAACTTGGGAATCTTGTGATGATTGATTTCCAGTTTCTCGCGACACGACACGACACGACACTGCCAGATAGAACGAGTTGAATTAAACAGTACAAATAGGACAAGAAAACACCCATCATAGTAGTCATCTGGGCTTTGGCCCCAAGGCGAGTGATCATCAAAATCTTGAGTACAAGCCAAATACAGTTACCGAAATCAATGATAAGCTACTCTCACATAAAAAGTTTACACCAGAGAGAGAGAGAGAGAGAGAGAGAGAGAGAGAGAGAGAGAGAGAGAGAGAGAGAGACAGAGAGAGAGAGATCTATCAAAAGTTTGTTTCAGATTAAGGGAAAGGGGTGGTAACTGAGGACTCAAGGAGAGACTAAGGGTTAATCATGTGGTTATCTATCTATCTATCTATCTATCTATCTATCTATCTATCTATCTATCTATCTATCTATCTATCTATCTATCTATCTATCTATCTATCTATCTATCTATCTATCTATCTATCTATCTATCTATCTATCTATCTATCTATCTATCTGTCTGTCTGTCTGTCTGTCTGTCTGTCTGTTTGTCCGTCTGTAAAACCATCTATCTACCTTCTGTCTTTCGGTTTATATACTTATATATATATATATATATATATATATATATATATATATATATATATATATATATATATGTGTGTGTGTGTGTGTGTGTGTGCTAGGATGTGTTTGTGTACATACGTATTAGAGGAAACGGTTGAGATTATATTCACTATATATATATATATATATATATATATATATATATATATATATATATATTCTTCAGTTTGCATCTATTTTCTGTGCAAACACTCAATGAAGACATCGTATTACACGACGGAGTGTTGCTGTTATCTGGCCAAGTGGAATTCATGTTTTCATATTGCCAATTAAACCGACTGTGTGAGCGCAGTTGTTCGAGGGATCGCTGTTTGTGCAACTGCTCGACGCGAGGGGGGGCTAGTGTTCCAATCTGGCCAAATGACAACCACCAATTCACATATAACTTTCTCGCCCACCACCGCACCCCCACCCCTACAATCCGCCCCCCTCCCCCCTCCCGCTTCTTCATCCCATCCATACACCACATCTCCCAAACGAATACCACCAATATAAGACCCACCAACAAAGAAATGGGAGAGAAGGTTACGATAATAAATTTTAATGGGCAGATAACCGTAAAAGAAATTTATTTTTGAATTAAGCCCTTTGATTTTTTTTTCCTTCATTACAGGATTTTGGAGAATGAAGGTTAAATAAAAGAATCGGTCTAACTGTATAGGTAACAGAGTGTTATATATTGAAATGTTAGATCATTAATATGATTACATATGTGTTAAATCCGTGTGCTTATTGGAGAAAGTTAAACTTGCTGGAGGTATTGCAGTGGATGCATTGCGATAGCTACAGGTGTCTACAGGGTTTTGAACACAAGACTGAAATATGAAAGGCGATGTTTGATGATGATACTAGGCCATCTGTCTATCTATCTATCTATCTATCTATCTATCTATCTATCTATCTATCTATCTATCTATCTATCTATCTATCTATCTATCTATCTATCTATCTATCTATCTATCTATCTATCTATCTATCTATCTATCTATCTATCTATCTATATCTGTCTATCTTTCTATCTGTCTATTTATCTATCTATCTATATATCTATCTATCTGTCTATCTATCTATCTATCTATCTATCTATCTATCTATCTATCTATCTATCTATCTATCTATCTATCTATCTATCTATCTATCTATCTATCTATCTGTCTATCTGTCTATCTGTCAGTCTGTCTTTTATAGACACAGAATTTGTTAAATATCTATCTATCTATCTATCTGTCTATCTCTCAGTCTGTCTTTTATAGACAAAGAATTTGTTAATATTCTATCTATCTATCTGTCTATCTATCTGTCTATCTAACTGTCTGTCTGTCTGTCTGTCAGTGTTTTGTTGGTCTGTCTAGTTTCTGCCTGTCTATTAGTCTGTCTATCTATTAGTTTAGTATTCTGTCTTCTGTCTATCTATCAGTCTGTCTGTCTGTCTTTCAGTCATTCAGTCTTCTAGTCTTTCAGTCTGTCCGTCTGTCTATCAGTCTCTGTTTTTCTATCAGTCCGTCTGTTTTTCTGCCTGTCATGTCTGTCAGTTCCGGAATTAGCGAGTGTGTGATACACGACGATCCAATTGGCCGGTACACTAATAGCCGGTTTGGATGGAGCGGGAAATTGACGGTTTCACGGGGCTCTAGAAATTCTCAGCAGCCGATCGGACGACTGTGTAGGCGGCGGGAAGGCGAAGCGGTGCAGACATCAAATAAAAAGTTCACCCCCCCTCTCCCTCTCCCATTTTATGAAAAAAAAATAATTAAATAATTTCTACATTAATGATATATTTTAACTTAATGATTTGCAAGGGTCCAAGATGGTATCTACGACTCGGAAATAAATATTACTTCCCTTATGACCGACACAATAAATATTTAGGAATCTATCTTAGAAACATTTAAAAGTGATTTACGTTTGGTGGTGGTGGTGGAAAAGGCGAAAGGGGGGGGGGGTTGAATAGCGCAGAGCCGTAGCTAGCTATTGCGGGGCCCTGTGCGAGTTACTTCTTTTTCTTGTTGTTGTTGCCCTCCTTCCAATCTGAAAAGTGCAAAAACTTTTAACAGCGATCTATCGGCGACCCTTACTGATTCAGCACCCTGTTCGGCCGCACAACCCGCAGAATCCTTCATACGCTACTGAGTATTTGACGCCTCCGGGTGCCGAAAAAATGTCATCAGGGCGTCTCTATCGAAACCTAACCGTTGACCTATATGTGAAAATAAGCAGAACTCAAACCGACTGCATCTGACATAGAACATTGATTGGTGTGCTGTAAATTAAAGTTATCAATAAGATATTTAAAAAAACAAGCAATTAAGCCTGTTCCATTCTGGACACAGGACGTGTTAGCGCATTTTCTTGTTATGTATCAGTACGTATGTTAGCTTTCAGTAAATATTTGTAAATTTTGGAAATGTTTATAAATTCAATTGTGTAATGCATATATCTGTAAAAAAATATTATAAAGACGTTTCTTTATATTTGAAAAATAATTATTTTCTCTTAAATCTAACTACAAGTGGTTTGTGGTTACTGAAATAGGACTCATAATTGAAAACATTCGAAATTATAGTCATTTAATCGTCCGAAAACTCCGTCAATTGTTGCATAGCTCAGATACTTTCAATTAAACTCAGAACACAAGCTTACTATTTCATTTGATGAGTTTCTTAATAAATCTTGGTGAAACTACGTGCTGCAGTATTTCGCACCAAATGAATGGGTTATTGAACGTACAAGGTGTATATATAATATATAAGCCCCTTAGGAGCCCTGAAGCCCGGCCCTCAGAGGTCCTATCGTGAAATGGACTTTTGATGTACACTTGGCAGGCCAAGACCTACAAAATGATATATACATCATGGGTCTAGGACTTATGGTTGTTGAGATATAGGCGCTCTTTATTAATATAGCTTATATTGCAAAAAACGGTACTAAGCCCCCTTTTACGGCCCTCAGAGGTAAGATCGCGAAATGGAAAAAAGTCATTTCTTGGCAGGCCAAGACCTACAAAATGATATATACATCATGGGTCTAGGACTTATGGTTGTTGAGATCTAGGGTGATGACGGACGGACAGACAGACATACAAAACGGGGACAATAGAGCTTTTTTTTTTAGAAAATGCTCTAAAAATTTTTATGTAGGATATTTACGACGTTGAGCGTGTGTCTATCCCGTATCGTTAACAAAACAGCATTGCATATTCATTGACCATGGTAAACAAATTAACAGAACATAACTAAAAAAAAATTGCCTGTGCCTTGAAATGTACTATATTACCCCAGTCAATGGCACAGGTTCTCATCCTATTAAAATGACGCCTTATTAACCTTTACACATCGCGCATCTGTTTTTTTTTTTTACCCCTCGTACTGCCTCCAGCCCCCCCCCCCGCTTCCCTCCTCCCCCCCCCCCCCCAACATCCCCGAGCGCCTTTTCCGAAGCAATACTTCCCCTTGTTAGCCCATCAGTAATTCTCGATAATCCGTCTCGGGTCGCAGGGGCGAAAACTTTTAACCCTCCTCACCCCCCCCTGTCCAATTGTTTTGATAGAAGACGTGGAAGAGGGGGGGGGAGGGGAGGGAGGGGGGGGAGGCGTTCAAAAATTGGAGGAATTGAATGTGACCCTAACATTAAAGACTTGCTCCCGGTCTTCACTAGGTGCGTCCCTCCGGCCCTGACTCTCCCCCCACCCCCAGTCTCCTTCTCTCTCTCTCTCTCTCTCTCTCTCTCTCTCTGTCTCTCTCTGTCTCTGTGGACGGAGCAGTTCATACCCGAGCAGAAGGCGGGAACTCGCTTGTGTTCTTACTCCTGGGGAGATGGGCCGTCCTCGACCCACGGGCGGTGTCCGGTGATGGTGGCGGTATGAAGGGGGGGGGAGGAAGCATCTCTAGCCCACAATGGATGTTTTTATTATTTCAGCCCTTTTCAAAGCGTGGCTGCACCCCTTTTGTTGTCCCCGGTTCTTTAATCGCTCCCCGCCATAGCGCCCCGGCCATCTCGTTAATTTTTCACAGTTTTTTTAAAGTCGCGCATAAAGGGCGCTGGTCGAGGGGGGGGGGGCTAAGAAAATTCTTTACTTTTTTTATATTATTTTATAAATCGTATGAAATTGTGCTGAAAGGCTGGAGGGGGGGGAGGGGTAGTGTAGGAAGACGTCTCTCCCTCTATAGAAATTGAGAGAGTGAAATGACCCCTAGGGTGGGGAGGCAAAACTTCAAGGGTTAGGAAGGTCCAACAGGGGGTGTGGAGGTCTGGAAGTTTGCATTTCTAATAGAGTGCTGATCAATCGCCTCCATAACCCCAACACTTTAACCTGACACGCCCCTTTCGCCCCCTTCCCCCCCCCGCCACCATTTACCCCCCAATTACCCAAAATCCTCCCTCGTACCAGACCATAATTTAGCATTGATATCGAATTTGAAGCATCACGCGTTTTCATTTTTCAATACCGCAACGTGTATATCATCTGTCTCAATGCCTGTAAACAAACAGTTTATTGGCTGAGTGTAATTGAAGCGGTGTTAATAACGTGCTGCAGATGTTGTATGTCTGTCGTACGCTGTGAATGACTGAGGAAACGATGACTTAGAATTAGCTTTAGAAAGAGTGAAACTCTATCTATTTAGCTATCTCTATGTGATCATGCGACGTCACTGGGATAGACCACGTGACGTCACTGGGACAGACCATCTAACTGGAAGACCATGTGACGTCACTGAAACGGAGCATGAGACATCACTGTGACAGTTCGTGTGACAGCACTGACACAATATGCGACATCAGTAGGACGTGCCATGTTACATCACTGAAACAAAACATTGGACATCACTGGGACACACCATGTGACATCACTGGGACACACCATGTGACTGGGACACACCATGTGACATCACCGGGATGCACCATGTGACATCACTGGAACACACCATGTAACTGGGACACACTATGTGACATCACTGGGACACACCATGTGACTGGGACACAATATGTGACATCACTGGGACACACCATGTGACATCACTGGGACACACCATGTGACATCACTGGGACACACCATGTGACTGGGACACACCATGTGACATCACTGGGACACACCATGTGACTGGGACACACCATGTGACATCACTTGGACACACCATGTGACATCACTGGGACACACCATGTGACTGGGACACACCATGTGACATCACTGGGATACACCATGTGACATCACTGGGACACACCATGTGACATCACTGGGACACACCATGTGACATCACTGGGACACACCATGTGACTAGGACACACCATGTGACATCACTGGGACACACCATGTGACATCACTGGGACACACCATGTGACATCACTGGGACGCACCATGTGACATCACTGGGACACACCATGTGACTGGGACACACCATGTGACATCACTGGGACACACCATGTGACTGGGACACACCATGTGACATCACTGGGACACACCATGTGACATCACTGGGACACACCATGTGACATCACTGGGACACACCATGTGACATCACTGGGACACACCATGTGACTGGGACACAATATGTGACATCACTGGGACACACCATGTGACTCAACGCTTGTAAAGAATCTTTCTCACGGGCTAGACGGTCAGTTTCGAAAATTAAAACTGAAAAAAAAAGATAGAAAACCTCTAATGATCTCTGGGTGTGAAAGGAGACACGCCCCTACACCCTCCTGCCCCCCCTTACCCAACAACGAAACACTCCCCTAAACACACTTTTTCCCCCCCTTGACAAAACCTTGCTCGCCTTCTACATAGAGCCCCTAATTAAATCGCGAGGATGCTTAAAGGTGGGAGGGGGGGAGGGGAAGGGGTAGGGGGTGGGGGTCCACGGACGTCCTCTCTCTCAATTCCTAATTAAAACTAATATTAGTTTAAGAAAAAGAAGAGCGAGAAACGGGAGAGAGCCAATCGTTGGCCGAGGCCGTGCCGGCGGCGAACGGTAATTGGCGGGAAAACTGACGCGAGGCTTTAAACCGAACGATTGAAAGGGGCTCTTGACGATGAGTTGGGGCGTGAGGTTAAAAGTTTCTCCCCCACAGTTTTTTTTCTCCCCCCCCCCTCCCCCTTTATTTTATTTTTTCCTTTCCATTTTTTTTTTAAATCTGTACGGATTGTCCTTAGCTAAATGCAAATGACCTTGATTGATGTTCACGTGCTAGTGAGCAGACGATTTGTAGGACTCTTGGAGGGGATTTTTTTTTTTAAATCTGCTTGTCTCTTTCTTGTCACTTTAGAAGGGGACAAAAAATTCGTCCCGATGAGTTGAAATCATCGCAAGGAGGCGAGGGATGTTCACGGAAGTAGACATGTCCTGTTTGTCCAAACTATCCTGCAGGAAGAATAGTTTCTAGGCCTTTTGGGGGGTGGCCCAAGGCATAGACTGTTGGATACACACACACACACACACACACATATATATATATATATATATATATATATATACATATATATATACAGAGAGAGAGAGAGAGAGAGAGACGAAAGAAGAATGCGACTAAGAAGCAAACGACAGTGACAGACGACGGTGTAAGAAAGCAGAGGCATATTACAGAGGCAGACAATACAAGCAGACGATAGAAGCATACGATAGAAGCAGACGATGTTCACTGACTTCGTAAACAAAGATTTTTATTTTAATGTCGTAATTGTTTTATTGTATTTTTTTTCTGAACTTATTCGAATTAAACTGTCGAGCTAATCGCGCACTCTCTCTCTCTCTCTCTCTCTCTCTCTCTCTCTCTGTCTGTCTGTGTGTGTGTGTGAGTGTGTGTGTGTGTGTATGTTAAATCGTGAGAAACATTTTTTTTCTAAAGTCATTCAAATAGGTTTAGGGATTGTGGATTGGTTCAATTATTAACTGAATTACTACTGGCAACTACAGCTGACATTTCGTCGACTGATGTTGCTTTAGTCTTTTAGTCTCTGACTAAGCGAAAACCGCTTACACGCACATCCCATTTAAGTTGCAGTTATGACATGCACTGAAACAGACCATGTGACATCACCGGGACACACCAAGTGACATCACCGGGACACACCATGTGACATCAATGGGATACACCATGTGACATCACTGGGACACACCATGTGACATCACTGGGACATACCATGTGACATCACTGGGACACACCATGTGACATCACTGGGACACACCAAGCGACATGCACTGAAACAAACCATGTGACATCACTGGGACACACCATGTGACATCACTGGGACACACCATGTGACTCAATGCTTGTAAGAATCTTTCTCACGGGTTAAACGGTCAGTTTCGAAAATTAAAAATGGTGCACTTCAGCCACCAGTGTGGGCATAAGAGAGAGAGACAGACAGACAGACAGATAGACAGACAGACAGAGGCCGGTAGGTTTAAAATATTTGCTAATAATTATGAGACTCTCGAAACCAAAATGTCACGGTAAATAGTGATAAATGACGTCATTATGTGTTGACAGAGTTTTAATGTTGTCCCATTTTTACACACCTCTGTCAATATCAAACAAGCTACTTCCCCGGTTGTTGTTTTTTTTTTTAAATAAAATAAATAAATAAATAATGTATGATTGAATTAAAAGGGGATTAGGTCCTTCAAAATACGGGTACATGTTACGAGTTCAAGTCCCAAAGTCGATCAACCTGACCTAGTTATAACAGCCAGAATGTAACTTTGCCTATTTCCTGATCTGATTTTTCACAACTTGGAACATTTTTTTTAAATGTGCTATTTTCTAATCCTTACAAAAAAAAAACGACTGCCATGGCCATGTAGGCACAACGGGGGGACATAGTTGAATGCATTCGCTGGGACTCGAACCAATAATCTGCGCCACATCAAAACGTACTAACTACCAATGAGACACCGAGTCGACCAACAGCCTAATCAGCGCCGTGCGGATATTTCATTCAGCCTTAGGCACGCCTCTCTGGACCATTGCACGCTTGGACATGCTATTAAATATAATCATGCATTCGTGTATTGCATCCTCCTGACATACAAGCACACAAACACGCGCGTGCACACACACACACACACACACACACACACACGTGTACTGCTATTAAACACATTCTATATATAAGGGAAGACAAAAAAAAAACAATAATTGTATCTGAAATGACAGAGAAAAAAATATAAAAAAAACACATTGTTGTTGTTGCTGCTGTTGTTGTTGTTGCTGCTGCTGCTGTTGTTGTTGTTGTTGCTGCTGTTGTTGTTGCTGCTGCTGTTGTTGATGTAGTTGTTGCTGTTGTTGATGTAGTTGTTGGTGCTGTTGTTGTTGCTGCTGCTGTTGTTGATGTAGTTGTTGCTGTTGTTGATGTAGTTGTTGCTGATGTTTTTGTTGTTGCTGCTGCTGTTGTTAATGTAGTTGTTGCTGTTGTTGATGTAGTTGTTGCTGCTGTTGTTGTTGTTGCTGCTGTTGTTGATGTAGTTATTGCTGTTGTTGATGTAGTTGTTGCTGTTGTTGATGTAGTTGTTGATGTTGTTGTTGTTTCTTCTGTTGTTGTAGTTGTTTATGTTGTTGATGTAGTTGTTGGTGCTGTTGTTGTTGCTGCTGCTGTTGTTGATGTAGTTGTTGCTGTTGTTGATGTAGTTGTTGCTGATGTTGTTGTTGTTGCTGCTGCTGTTGTTGATGTAGTTGTTGCTGTTGTTGATGTAGTTGTTGCTGCTGTTGTTGTTGTTGCTGCTGTTGTTGATGTAGTTGTTGCTGTTGTTGATGTAGTTGTTGCTGTTGTTGATGTAGTTGTTGCTGTTGTTGTTGTTTCTTCTGTTGTTGTTGCTGTTGTTGTGGTAGTTGTTGCTTTTGTTGTTGTTTCTTCTGTTGTTGTTGTTGTTGCTGTTGTTGATGTAGTTGTTGCTGTTGTTGTTGTTTCTTCTGTTGTTGTTGTTGTTGCTGTTGTTGTGGTAGTTGTTGCTTTTGTTGTTGTTTCTTCTGTTGTTGTTGTTGT
The DNA here is from genome assembly GCA_021962125.1 of Bulinus truncatus. Classification (NCBI taxonomy): domain Eukaryota; kingdom Metazoa; phylum Mollusca; class Gastropoda; family Planorbidae; genus Bulinus; species Bulinus truncatus. The sequence continues at coordinate 1,970,654 of JAGDYQ010000052.1, forward strand.
TGTTGCTGTTGTTGATGTAGTTGTTGCTGTTGTTGTTGTTTCTTCTGTTGTTGTTGTTGTTGCTGTTGTTGTGGTAGTTGTTGCTTTTGTTGTTGTTTCTTCTGTTGTTGTTGTTGTTGCTGTTGTTGATGTAGTTGTTGCTGTTGTTGTTGTTTCTTCTGTTGTTGTTGTTGTTGCTGTTGTTGATGTAGTTGTTGCTGCTGCTTTTGCTGTTCTTGCTGTTGTTGTTACTGTTGTTGTTGTTGTTGTTACTGTTGTGGTTGTTGTTGTGGTTACTGTTGTTGTTGCTGCTGTTTTTGAGGCATGATACTGAGTCATTTTTATTTTTCGAAATATTTTGTTTTAAAACGATTTTATGTTATTGAGTTTAGTTTAAAGTTCACTCATTTCTATTTCAGAATACATAACCCTGATTTCGTTCATGTTTTTAATCCAATATTTATAGCGTTTAAATATAATTTAGATATAATTTGAGCATAAAATTTAATAAAATAATTGGAACTGGTTTCAAAAAGAGTTAATGATGAGAAATAAAAAAGAAAAGAAAAAGGTCTCAATGGACACAGGTCATCATGGACATAAGGCCACTGCACTACTTGAACTGGAGCTCGGTTGCTGGTCATCTTCGTCCTTCGACTGGGCCGTGATCTGACCACAATCTCCCGTGTTCTGTGTCACTTCTGCCGGTTTGTTTTGGGCTGAAACCCCGTCCGACTTCTGGCTTCGTTCCATGTTTCCGCTGTCTGTAAGACACAGTGTAAAAATATTTGAGGATAGAACTATCGGAAGTATGTAGTGGATGCTAAATATATGGATTGGATGCTAAATATATGGATTGGATGCTAAATATATGGATTGGATGCTAAATATATGGATTGGATGGCTGGTTGTATATCAGAGGTGTGCGGATCTTGAAATTTAGCGTCCGTGTCCGTCCGCGGATTTCTATCAATGATCCGCGTCCGCAGAATCTTACAACTTTGGTCCGCAGTCAGTCCGCGCGTCCGCATTGCTGAAATTTAGCTGTTTAAATGACTTGAAATTTTTTATGGTAACGCTTAAGAAGATCCGCGTCAGTCCGCGAGTCCGCAACTTAACCATACGAAGCGTCCACTGTCAGTCCGCGGATTCGGAAAAGTCTGCGGATCTGCGTCCGCAAGCGGACGCGTCCGCTGTCCGCTCATCTCTGTTGTATATGGAGTAAAAAACATGACGGATTATGAATGGAACTATTGATATATATGTTGATTGAATTTCTAGTGAATCCATTCGAGGACTCAAGGCAAATGTACATTGGGCCCGGGGGGGGGAGAGGTGTAGGTAAAGCTACATTAGAGGGATCTAGGCATAGCTACATTAGGGGGCTCTATGCTCATCTATATTTGGGTTCCATAGGTAGAATTACAATGACCCCTTCCCCACCCCTTTAGCAAAAAAAACTGTCAAGTCCGTCTTGTTACTTGACAGGTGTATACATTTAATGTTTTATATTGAAAATTATTAAATATAGACTATTAACGGATTGAATTATTGAATATAAAACGTAATTTACGTCATTCAGGTTAACTGGGGGGGGGGGAATCTCACTTTTGGGAGATAGCCAAGCGGTGCCGTTTCTGCCCGTGAACTTCGACCTCTCCGGCATTGGGAGTGAGTGCCGGACCATGGCCCCGTAGAGCCCGTACTCAGCCATGACAGAACTTCTGCCCCAGGTCTTCTCCGTCTTCCTCCACTTGGCCCGTCGGTTCTGGAACCAGACCTGTATCAGACACAGATTAATTCAACTGATTACTTTGTCAGCCTTCAAACATCGAGGGAATCAATAAAAAACGTGTCGCTACCCAATGTCATGGTCGCTACCCAATGTCTTGAGTCGCTACCCGATGTCTTGAGTCGCTACCTGATGTCTTGAGTCGTTACCCGATGTCTTGAGTCGCTACCCAATGTCTTGAGTCGCTACCCAATGTCTTGAGTCGCTACACAATGTCTTGAGTCGCTACCCGATGTCTTGAGTCGCTACCCGACGTCTTGAGTCGCTACCCGATCGAGGGAATCAATAAAAAACGTGTCGCTACCCAATGTCATGGTCGCTACCCAATGTCTTGAGTCGCTACCCGATGTCTTGAGTCGCTACCTGATGTCTTGAGTCGCTACCCGATGTCTTGAGTCGCTACCCAATGTCTTGAGTCGCTACCCAATGTCTTGAGTCGCTACACAATGTCTTGAGTCGCTACCCGATGTCTTGAGTCGCTACCCGACGTCTTGAGTCGCTACCCGATGCCTTGAGTCGCTACCCAACGTCTTGAGTCGTTACCCAATGTCTTGAGTCGCTACCCGATGTCTTGAGTCGCTACCCAACGTCTTGAGTCGCCACCCAATGTCTTGAGTCGCTACCCAACGTCTTGAGTCGCCACCCAATGTCATGAGTCGCTACCCAATGTCTTGAGTCGCTACACAAAACCTATTTTACTTTTTTCCCCCCCCTCTGTTCACTGCCACAAGTCATTAACACAGTAATGTGCCTTTATTCCCAACTTTCTCTATCGGTAGAAAAATGAAATAAAAATAATAAGAGAAGAAATTGAAACAAAAAGACAGAACTGGAAGTCAAAATTCAACGGCATTCTCATTTCCTTATCTACCAACCAACGTTTTTTCTTTTACTTGTGTATTTAGTTTAATGTTTGGAATTAGCTGTCATGTGACACTTGTTGTGTCCTCGTGACACTTCTAGTCTCAATTTCATACCGTCTCGTGACTTTTAAATGTGGCAAGTCGGACAATTTTTTTTTCTTTTTTCAAATATATTCTGCTGGGCTATCACGATTACTCCAGCAAAGTGGCTGAATATGATTACTTGCACAGAGCGAATACGCCCATGGGCTATCGAATGAAACAGAGGCCGGAACACGATTTATTTATCGAGTAATCGAACAGTCCCAGCTACTGTTAATAGGTATTGGAATTATGGTTGATTTCTTCCTTTCTCTACTGGGTATTGTTTTATGAACTCAGTATGTTTCTGTTACGAGTCTGTACGTAGCTATGTAGCGACGGTCGACATACTTTTAGCCAATAAGTAAACTATTTTCTCCCTCCCCCCCCCTCTCTCTCTCTCTCTCTAACCCTCTCTCTACTCGCCTTTCTATGTACCTCTTAGGGTTCCCACCCGTCACGCATTTTGCGTGATTGTCCCGTTTTTTGAAAATCTATACGCATTCCGTAAACACCTCATGCGTGACGCGTTTTGTCCCGCATTTCACTTACAAGTCACAATTCTGTCACAAATCGTTGTTGTATTATATTTTTATTTCATTACACAAACACTCTCAAACACAATTTTACTTTTACAGAATGGTTTAATCATTTAAACAAGATTTAAACAAGATCACACATTTTTAATAAGTTCGTGTTAATGAATTTTTAAGTAAACATATAATAGCTAAACTGTAGTATTTCAAATTGTTAAAAATCAAAACTGTTCTAAATTGGGAACCCGACCCCCCCCCCCCTTTGGTGTCCCGCAAACCGACACTTGGTGTCCCGCAAACCAACACTTGGTGTCCCGCAAACCAACACTTGGTGTCCCGCAAACCAACACTTGGTGTCCCGCAAACCAACACTTGGTGTCCCGCAAACCAACACTTGGTGTCCCGCAAACCAACACTTGGTGTCCCGCAAACCAACTTTTCAAAGGTGGCAACCCTAGTACCCCCCTCTCTCCGTCCTCCTCTCTCTAACCATCTCCCTTTCTATCTCCCTCCCTCTATCTCCCTCTTTCTCTCTCTCTCTCTCTCTCTCTCTCTCTCTCTCTCTGTCTATATATGTATATATACATTCACTAATGAAAAAAAAATAGACATAACATTTATATCACTTAATTCTTTAAATTGTATGACCGACAGATAAACTTGCAGACTGATAGAAAGACTAGCAGGCAAACAATGACGTTCCCCAAATGTATACAATAAATAAATAGATAATTTGGACGATAAATAGATTGGTCGACAGGTGATTATAAAGATAAATAGATAGATAGATAGATAGATAGATAGATGGATAGATAGATAGACAGATAGACAGACAGATAAATAGAGATAGATAGATAGATCTGCTTGTCGCAATTCGCTTAATTGGTTACACGCCTATTGCCACCCCCTCTCCTCCCCCCCCCCCCCGCCCCCAAATTTTGAGTAAAAAGAAAGTCCTGGCCACCAATGACGTTTTCAGCGGCGAATCAGCCGCAGATGGTCAAGCGCTGCCCAACGGTCAGGCGTGGAATGAGGGAGGGGGGGTTAGAGAAAGGTGACACTCGATGCGACTTGCAATTAGTCAAGTGTCAACAAGTGGACATATTCATTATCTGTGTCCGGTAGTTCGGACAATTGTAGGAGGGCGATAACAGGAAAAACGGAGTGAGAGTAATGAAAGAGAAAGAAATTAGAAATGATAGAAAGAAAGAAAAGTTTGAAATGTTTTAATTGTTGACGAAAGTAAATCAGAATTATAAAAAAAAAAGAAATACACACACACACACACACACCAGCGCACGCCTACACACACACACAGACACGACGGAGTAGAGGACAATGATCGTTTGGAATATTCCCTGCTGTCATCTGTCATCTTTATTGTCATATGTCATCACTAATGTCACCGACGTGATTTGTTTAACATTGTGTGTGTGTGTGTGTGTGTTGGTGTTAGAGGGGGAGTGGGGGGGGGAAATGATTGAAAGTAAGAGGCATAACTCTTATTAATTTTTTAAAATCAATTTGACCTTTGACCTTACTGACATTGATTTAGCAGAAGTGGCGAATCTTTTTATTTATTTTTTTTTTAAAAAGAGTGCAATGACGGTTGGCTTGTAAAATATGTCCAATATTGAGCGGATAAAAAAAAAAAAGAAGTTAATAGACTAACGGTTGGCTAATCTTTTTTCCCTTCTCAACAATTTTATAATTGCAGACGTGTCAATGTATTTTAATTTGTTTTCCGAGGAGCTCTTGGAGGGGCCCCGCAGAGCACTGGTTTAGGACACAGGATGTAAAAGAGTGGGTGTGTCAAAACTGTACAAATGGGAGAAAGGGGTGTGTGTGGAATGGGTTGGGGGGGGGGTGGGGAGTGAAATTACTGAACTTATTTCTGAGTACAAATGTCGATACTATTTTAAATAATTGAAATATTTTTATTAATATCTGAATCTACAAACTCCCATTTCATCATTAAAAGGCAAATATTTAAATACAGATCTTACGAATATAACGATAAATATCCTATAATAAAACAGGGATGAAAACTATGTGTGTGTGTGTGTGTGTGTGTGTGTGTTGTATGTATGTGTGTGTGTGTGTGTTTATTTTTGTTATTAATTGAAAATTATAGTATAACGGATATTTAAAAAAAAAGTAAAGTTCCCTTAGCCCTAAAGAGCCATTGGGGAAGATGAAATGTAGAATACAAAGGGGTTGCTGTGGGACTAGCTTTCTCTTCCACAACTAAAATCAGGTACCAATTCTAAGATGGTTGGACTTAAGGGGGAGGGGTTTGGTGGTGGGGGGGGGGGGGTGAGAGGGACTTTCAATCAACTTTCACAAGAACCTTGAAAAAAAAAAACTCCTATCTTTCTCATTGAAGAATAATCGAACACTGGACTCTCAGGTCGATTGTCGAGCACTCTTCACCACTCGGCCATCCCGCCAATATTTTTTTTTATAATGTTGATTATTAATCAATAATGTATGAGTATTTCATAGGTCTGAACCCAGGATCTCAGTCTTTCAGTCTCTTAGCACTAGATCGTACTGACCGGCGATTCTCCCCCCCCCCATCCATCTCCCCCACCCAGCCTCTTCCTTCCCTGCCAATTTTTCAATTGACTTCCATTCGCGAGTGACAGTTATCATACACAGTTGTCTTCAGGTAAAGGGAGTGAAGTCAAAAAAATTGAACAAGATTATTAAAAAAAAAAAGAAACTGAGGTGTCGCTCAGAGTTAGAGCCCTTGACTGAACAATGCCAAAGGAGAAGATATAAAAATAAAAAGGGTCGGACGTTTGTCTGCTTTTTTTTTTTTGTCATTAGATCAATGCATCAATGACACGTCAAATGGTGCGCACCCCTCCCCCGTGAATAGTCCAGAGGCGATGACAAGCGGATGTATCTGGCCGGCGTCGCGCACCATCTCCACCACCACCACCACCACCACCAACTGTCAGGAGCGTACAGAGTGGCTGGTGGGCACTCGATGAATTAATTGATGTCAACGCAAAAAAAAAAAGATGTGCAACACGAGCGAGTGGGTGACGTAATAATAATAATACTAATAGAAATAATGCCAGGAAACCTCATCGCAGCGGTAAGTCGAGTGGTCAGCGGAGCGGTCAAATTAGGTCATCGCTGAAAAAAATAAAAGAACGATTTGCCGTCTCTGTGTGGGTAGTGCGTGGGGGGGGGGGATGGCATGAGAGGCTAGGAATTCACGATTGTGAAAAAAAAACATAAAAAAAGAGACAATGGCGGTTAGTCTTAAAGGAACTTCACAGGTCAGCAAAGTGTACAGCGGTCAGTGTGACAACTTCAGGTGGGCTGGTGATGAAGAGACCAATGTCCGAGCATTGTTTGTTGTTAGTTTTGTTTTTTTATTAACACAAGAATTTAAAAAAAAATTGATGAAGTACGCAGCCCCCGAGGGGGGGGAGGGGTAAACATATGTCAGTTGAGGCCATGATCGCAGAAGAAGATATTTGGTCCCTGTGAAAAAAAAGAGAGACATATTAAAGTGTTAACAATTGGTGGGAATTGTTTTGGTAGGGGGGGTGCCCTAAATATTCGGGTGCCCTGGGCGTCCGTCCCCCTGCACCCGTCATTAGATCCGCCTCTGCATACAGTAGCTATAAGTACTGGCTGTTCTTTAAAAAAAAAGTTCAATAATTATCCAGCAAATGCTGCAATTAATATTTTACAAGGGGGAAGGGGGGTGAGTAGAAAGGAGGGAGGGGGGGTAGGAGGAGGGGGCAGGGATAGAACCAATATAAGTGTCCTTGTAAAATGCGCTTGACAAAACTTAAAACTAGAAAAAAAAAGATAACGTCCGTAAGCTCAACAAATACTCCTAATAAAAAACAATATCTAATTGCAAGGGTTTTCGAGTTTTTTCGAAGATATCTATATCTCTACTAGCTGTTCCCTTAGGCTTGATCGGTAGGCTAGTTTTGTTTTTGGTTTCGTGCAGATCGGATTTTTTCATGATTGCATTTTAAACTGGGATACTATTGTATTATTTCTGTACTTTCGATTTAACGCAGTGCCCGAATCGGATATATATATATATATATATATATATATATATATATATATATATATATATATATTGTATTTGTGTTGAAGTTTTTGTACACATCTTTGCACGCGTATGGGAAGGTCGTCAGAACCTGCCCCCCCCCCGAGACCCCCACCCCACCACAACTCACCTGTATACGATCCTCAGGAAGGTCTGTTCTCGCTGACAGCAGCTCTCGGGCGTACACATCGGGGTAGTGGGCCTCGTTGAACGCCCTCTCTAGCTCGTCCAGTTGCTGGCTGGTGAAGATGGTTCTGTGGAAATGAATAACTCTTCGTGTGTACAAAAAAAAAACAAAAGCTTGAAAAACTAATTATGGACAAATTATATCTGACCTGCTTGGCGGACACTCCTATTGGCAGTCCTTTTTTTTTTTCAAATTTTTTTATTATTTCTGGATTATTAAAATTAATCAGCGCGTGTATTTTTTGAAATGCTTTTAAACCCGATCATACGAAATTCATATTATGAATAGCAGAGTGATGTGTTGATCAATTGATCCAACGAGGTACGCAACAAGGTAACTATGAAAAAAATGTAAATAGGCAGCAAGATAAGTAGGCAACAAGGTAAGTAGGCAACAAGGTAAGTAGGCAACAAGGAAGTAGGCTGCAAAGTAAGTAGGTAATAATATAAGTTGGTAGCAAGGTAAGTAGGGAGTAATGCAGGCAACAAGGTAAGTAGGCAACAAGGTAAGTATGCAACAAGGTAAGTAGGCAGCAATGCAGGCAACAAGGTAAGTAGGCAACAAGGTAATTAGGAAACAAGGTTAAAAATGCGACAAGGTAAGTAGGCTGCAAAGTAAGTAGGTAATAATATAAGTTGGCAGCAAGATAAGTAGGTAATAATATAAGTTGGCAGCAAGGTAAGTAGGTAATAATATAAGTTGGCAGCAAGGTAAGTAGGCAACAAGGTAAGTAGGCAACAAGGTAAGTAGGCAACAAGGTAAGTAGGCTGCAGGGTAAATAGGAAAACAACGTTAGTCGGCAAGAAGGAAGTAGACAACAAGGAATTAGGCAACAAGGAAGCAGGCAACAAGGTGAGTAGTCAACAAGGAAGTTGGCAACAATGGGAGCAGCTGACTACTCACTGGGGATTTGAACACGAAACATCAAGCATATCTGACTAACAACCAACGCGCCACTTACACGCCCAATTAAATTATATCAAGAGTTTTAGTAACAATAGAATTTTTGAAAAATAGAAATAATAAACAACTTTATTATATATGTATTAGCCTCTGGCGACTTAGGTGAACCATTTCTAAAAAAAACTGTCTAATTATTGAATCTCTTGCCAAGGGATGTAACTAATAAAATAATTCCTTTCTGACCACGACAGAAAAATAAGCAAGAACTATCATTTCTAGTCTCCCCTTAAATTGTACCAGCTTCCCCCCCCCCCCCCAACCTCCGTCCTCAACACGCCTATAAAGAGGTGTTATTAATTGGTGGACATACTGAGTGTGTTATGTTATAACCAACAACAACTGAGTTATACATGTAACAAGAACGATGTGTAAAAATAGACACATTCACAGGGGAGGTTTTTATTTTTCTAATTCTATTTATTTATTAGAAGATGAGGCGGGGAAGGGGGGGGGGAGTCTAGGAAAAAGGACATCATTTCGGAGCACCTTTTAACATTATTTGAATTGTAGGAATCAAACCATCTCTGAATATTTCCCAACAACAATTACCTGGCTAGTTTACCATTACTTATTACTATGAAAGAAGTACGAGACGGCCCACGGGAGAGGGGGGAAGGAGAGATACTTTTGTTTTAGAATGGGGAAATTAGGAGCCCAGCTAGCCCCCCCCCTTCTCACCACCCTTTATAAAATTTTGCTGAAATTCCCCCCCCCCCAACCCGAACACAGAACTAAATGACCTTTGACCTATTAAACGTGTTATCCCAGAACTAGTCTGGGTTGAATGAAACACAAGTATTACAGACATGGTTAAAAGATGTCAATAAGTGAAGCTATTAATGTAAACAAACATGTACGGTAAAAAATTAACAGCAAAGAATATACAGTTAACAATTTACAGCAAACAGTGTACAGTAAATAATGTACAGTAAATAATGTACAGTAAACAATGTACAGTAAACAATGTACAGTAAACAATGTACAGTAAACAATGTACAGTAAATAATTTACAGTAAACAATTTACATCAAAGAATTTACAGCAAACAGTGTACAGTAAACAATGTACAGTAAACAGTGTACAGTAAAAAATGTACAGTAAACAGTTAACAGTAAATAATGTACAGTAAACAATGTACAGTAAACAGTGCACAGTAAACCGTGTACAGTAAACCGCGTACAGAAAACAGTGCACAGTAAAACGTGCAAGTAAACAGTGTACAGTAAAAACAATATTACCCAAAATTGGCATAATAAGCAGTTGTAACGCGTAATTATTATTTAGCTCAAAGTTTTTTTTTCGCAAAGGTCAGCTAACCTGTGACGCCGTTTCTTCTTTGAGTCGTATCTCATGGTCATCATATGGTCAACTTTGTCGCTGCCGTGTCCAACTATGTCGCCATAGACTCTGCTCTCCCTGGCCTTGCCATCATTGTAGCACACGGAGCCTGTTAGAACGACATATAAAGAACATAATATACTGTATCTTTTTTACTGCTAAAAACAGAACAACAGTAATGCATTTAGGGGCCTTGTCCTTTTTAGACTTACTTCCCCTTGTATAATTGTATAACGTTGAACTTTGTTATTGAAGCCAAAACAATATATCTCTTTTGTCTTGTTTTTTTTTTAATGACGCAGGACCGACACCGCAAGGAAGGGAAAGGGGAGGGGCAACCCGAACCCATGCCAAGATCCCCGTGTTTTTGGGGCCCCTATGCGGTATTTTTTTTCTTCTGCTGCGAATTTGGGGGAGGTATGAATGGGGAAAGTGGGAGTGAATGGGATTAAGCTGTCACAGTTTCTCATGTGCCCAGATGTTCTCGCTGCAGCACATGGGTATTTGTCACAATGGAGTTTAAATATAAATGCGCATAATTTTATTATTATTTTTTAACCTATACAGCATATTCGACATGTTCAATGGTAAAAAAAAACTCATTCATGATTAGCTTCATCTGAACATACCTATCAAAAGTAAAGTTTCCGTAGCCCTTGGGGCAGATGGAATGTGGATTGAGTGAAGATGGAGTGAAGATGGTGTGAAGATAGTATGTAAATGGAGTGTAGATGGAATGAAGATGGAGTGAAGATGGTATGTAGATGAAGTGTAGATGGAATGAAGATGAAGTGAAGATGGTATGTAGATGGAATGTAGATGGAATGAAGATGGAGTGAAGATGGTATGTAGATGGAGTGTAGATGGAATGAAGATGGAGTGAAGATGGAATGAAGATGAAGTGAAGATGGAATGAAGATGGAGTGAAGATGGAGTGTAGATGGTGTGAAGATGATGTGAAGATAATATGTAAATGGAGTGTAGATGGAGTGTCAATGTAGTGTAGATGGTGTGAAGATGGAGTGAAGATGGAGTGAAGATTGTGTGCAGATGGTGTGAAGATGGAGTGTAGATGGAGTGTAGATGGAGTGAAGATGGTATGAAAATGGAGTGAAGATGGAGTGTCGATGGTGTGTTGATAAGGTGTAGATGGAGTTTAGATGGAGTGTAGATGGCATAGGCCTATTATGAAATTGTGCGAATACAGCACGAAGCCCAGCCGCCTTTACTTCCACAAACCAAATGCCAGGTACTCATAAATGCTGGATAGACTTGTTAGGGGAAAGGGGGGTGGAATTAGTTTAACCATCATTATTCACCTGTACAATATCGAACCAAGGACTCTCAGAAAGAAACCAAAAGACTTTTATCAACTTCCTGTCTGTCCTTTAAACTAAAAAAAAACCACGAAACTAAACAAAATCAATGCACTGGCGGTATCTGTGTTAAAGTAAAAAGTAGTAATAGTAGTAAAAACATACAGGTTGATGCTCGCTGAGTGTCACTAGCTGGCAGGCAGTTGTCTTGGAGTATTCTGAGTCCCAAACGGATATTATTTTTTTCCGTAAGGTTAAATAATTATTTCCATCCAGCCACGTGACTGACGAATGAAGAACTAACTGAAGACAAGCGTGTGCTCAACAACAAAACACTGACTTTATTTCAAAGAGCTCTTAGCTGTCTGCTAAGTTTCAAAGATACAGGCTATAACAGTTTAGCTCTAAAAAGAGCGCATAGCTCTTTCTGCTAAGTAATATTACAACGTGGTTGTGGGCGGCTGGGCGCGACACCTCACACCAACTACTGTACTGAGTAATTAGGGCGCCTAATGCGCGTCACCTCACACCAACTACTGTACTGAGTAATTAGGGCGGCTAATGCGCGACACCTCACACCAACTACTGTACTGGGTAATTAGGGCGACTAATGCGCGTCACCTCACACCAACTACTGTACTGAGTAATTAGGGCGGCTAATGCGCATCACCTCACACCAGCTACTGTACTGAGTAAATAGGGCGACTAATGCGCGCAGAACGTCACACCTACTACTGTACTGAGTAATTAGGGCGACTAATGCGCGCGGAACGTCACACCTACTACTGTACTGAGTAATTAGGGCGGCTAATGCGCGCGGAACGTCATACCAACTACTGTACTGAGTAATTAGGGCAGCTAAAGGTGCGGTACCTAATCTGGAATTGACTCGTCGAGTCTGGACAGTTGGACCCTCTCAATGTGTTTCCCTACCTGCACAATTTATTTCGAGAACACCAATGTACCACACTGTGACATAATTCGTCTCGCGTTCTGCGCCATTTTTATTCACAGTAATGTAAAAAAAAAAAAAAACTCGTTGCTAAAGCTTTCAATCCCGGAGCTTCTTTATGAGTGTCTAAAATATTGAATTTCTTGTCTTATTATACTTATTTCTCTACCCGCTAACCCACAGACTTCGATGGCATGCATTAGAACAATAATAAAGTTGTCTCATAAAAAAAAATAATTAGAACTATGACTATCTTCTCGAATTATGTTTTTGCACTCCTGGCACCGACTCGCGGCATAGAAGTTGACGGGCAGTTTTAGAACATTCAGATAAGGGAAGCAATCATTTTAATATATATATATTTTTTTTTTGCATAAAAAATATAATAAAGCTATAAACATAGATAATTGTAAATTTGATTTAAAAAAATTAAAGTTTAGACATATTATGTCTTTATTATACCAGCCTAATTGATTTATTCTGAATTAAATTATATTTGATTAATTGTAAACAATTTTGCTGAAACCATTGCGTGTTTATTTATATTTTTATATTTAAATTTGAAAATCACGTATTTAGAAGGTTTCATCCATCGCTACGTCCAAATTTAACAACAGATAATTACTGACGTAATATCTTTTTAAATTACTCAGTTGTCTAACTTTAAACGTTCATGGGTCAATAATGTCGGAAAAATTTTTAAAATGTGTATCTGCACCCAGTGCCACTCATCTTGATTGAAAGCGCAACGATTTCAAACCAACGGGTGCCCCCTTTTGCCATCTGATTTTGAAATAATTCGTCACACAAGTGACCTTTAGTGGCAGTCACCTGTGTTGCCTACAGGCACGCTGTGATTGTAAAACTAGAAATGGATTGATTATTAATTATTTTACCTGAGATGGTGTACCAATAATCAATACGTGATCAGAGTGCAACTAAATATCGATGTATCAAAAGGTAAATCTGAGAATGTTTTGTATTTTCTAAATTTACTTCTGATTTCAATCTAAAAAAATGTAGTTTATATTAAATTATATAAATAATTTATTTTTTATGTTCGGCCTATCTTGTATCCAAGGAACATGTTCCATCACAGCAATAGTTAAAAAAAAAAACTGTGAGCATCAAAATATCACAGAAAATGTTACCAATTATCTTTTCAAATATCGATAAATCAATGATAAATTTTAAAACTGATTTTTTTCAAGAATTGATTTTAATTATTAATGTACTATACTATATGTGAGTACTATAGAACTCAAAAAGTGATATTTATGTAAAACAAAACAAAACAAACATATTTCTAGCTAATAAATCAATTTTGTCACTTTAAAAAAAAACCGCATTAAAATTGGATTTTTTTTTTTTTGATAATAAACAAAGATGGAAACTCGATCACGTGGCCTCAAGAAAATTATACACAATGACTATAATGCCTGATAAAAAATGTAATTCACAATTAAACATGGTATATTTATGGTATACATCAAGGGAAAACTATCATGGACATTAATTTAATGTAATGTGCTTATCTTTGGAAATACTCATATACTTAAAAGGGAAAAGTGTGAAGTCCCTGAAAGGATGAGATGAAATCTCTTAGATCCTATAACCCAGAGGTTTTCAACCTTTTTTATGCTGCGGACCCCACAGACATTCCAAATTCGATTGGCGGACCCCCATTGCCCAAGGCGCCCTGGTCTCAACTTTTCGTACCTCAGGTTGGGCCAGAATATGTCTTAAGTTTGCGGATGCAATCTACTTAAATTCTACTAAACGGTAGATCTAGCCTAAGTTACGTGCACAACATGTAAAAGTCATTTCACATACCAAAATAGCTATTTATCCAAAAAAATGAAACAATCACCGAGTAGGCTACCGGTATTTATTCTACTGGAATGTCTGTTACAAAGTTTTCTGTTCAGTGGTAAGGCTATACCTGTTTTGCACTAACTACATAGTTTGCCCAAACATGGTGGTATGTGTATTTCGTGTTAAATTTCAAGTCTGGACCTGTACTTGGTAACAGTTACAGCAGAGAATGCAATTTCGCACAAGTACGTCGCAGAAAAAAGGTAGCAGGACATTGATTGCTTCGTCTGACAGCAGCGAGTACTCCTGGAAACATGCTAGCCAGAACGACAACAATGGCAGTCTGCTGAACTGCAAGCACAGTGTCCTGTCAGACGACAAATCTTATCTAATATTTTAAAAAGTATTTGTCACATAAGTAAGTCACATGACAACAGAAAAGCATAATAGGTTCATCGCTAGAATTTCGCACTGTTTCATCGATGCGTTAGCAAAAAATCCCTCTGGGCTCTGGCCTATTTTCATATTAAAATGTATGAAAATTCTACTTCCAAACAAAACAATCTGTGGGTTAGGATTAATTCAATATCAAAAACTTTTGTCTAATATTATTTCAAGGCCAATCTAGTCTTATAATAATTGTAACCACTGATTAACCAGACTATTTATCAACAATACACACGCTTGCACAGATCCGGATGTTTTAACAGTGATGTCAGAAATATTGCCAAGATGACATGACTCAAAAACTCACTGCACAAGAACATGTAGTATGCAGTCTAGTTCAGACTTCAGATGTAGCGAAAGCAAATACCAGCGTTTTCAGTTTTCAATTCTGCACATTGCTGTCTGTGCCTGAAACATTTTTTGTTTAGCTAAAAGCTAACCAATCAACCAAACCAAACCAAGCAAAACTTTATACAAGAAAAATAACTACTTTCCTTGACTTGCCCACGGACCCCTTTGAAGCTCCTCGCAGACCCCAAGGGGTCCGCAGACCACAGGTTGAAAACCTCTGCTATAAACCACCAATGGAACGGATTTTATGATGCCGTTCCTTCATCCCCACCACAGCCGATAGTGCAATGTCCATGGAGGCAATATGGGAGATATAGCGGGGACTTAAGCCATGACATGAAATATCCATTGTTCGAGCCATGGACCCTCAGGTCGACAGTTG
Source organism: Bulinus truncatus (assembly GCA_021962125.1). Lineage (NCBI taxonomy): Eukaryota > Metazoa > Mollusca > Gastropoda > Planorbidae > Bulinus > Bulinus truncatus. The sequence continues at coordinate 1,985,745 of JAGDYQ010000052.1, forward strand.
AGCGATTTTCCGCACGACCATCCGCCCCCAAAGGTAAAAGTAGCCCATGGTCTATCGAAAAAAAAATCATGTATATCGGCATTGCACGTAAAATTGGTATAATGATTTATAATGTATACTGAAATGTGTTATTGATGCTGTACTGTACATTTCATTGATAAGAACAAAATCCAGATGTAAATAGTTTGTTATTGTCCTTACCCGTAGAGGTTAGACACTTATCGACTAGAAATGAATTTGATGAGTACATTATTAGTTTGACCCCTATTTCTGACATGGTATTAGTCGATTAGAGAACAGTATAAAATTAGAAGTGAATTAACAAAAAAAAATCATATTCACTTTTACTTTTGATACCTGCTTTACCTCATCGATATTTTATTGAACTCGATCACATATTTGATTTTTCTGCATCACTACGGTCATTTCTACTTTTACAATCACGGCTGAGGGGTAGGCGAACTATACGACTACCGAAAGGCCACTTATTTTACACATTACTTCAAATCGGAGGTTACAAGGGGAGGGGGGAGGGGGTGGCCCCGTTTGTTACTTCAGCATAGGGTTCCCAAAAGAGGCTCCAGGGTCGATTTTTTAAAATTTTTGTATCAATTTAATTGTTTGCATTATTTTTTTTTCTTATAGGTTATATAAGATACAATTTTTCAGCACATTACGACAATGTATATCATAAAAAATTACAAGAACTTCGCCTCTACTTATATAACAGAAGAATCATACTGCCTACCTAACGACCCCTGCCTAAGAAGTACATTTAAAGGATTTCATTGTCTTGTTTCTAAATATTTCATTTCAATAAACCTGAACCAAAAAAAAAATGAATTAGCGTTATACCAAGACCGCAAACCTTCTCTTCTTCCATGACGGTTTAAAAACAGACATCGGGTCGGCTTCCCACCCCCCCACCCCCTTTCCACCCAGCTTCTAACGTTACTTTATAAGCTAACGGTCTGAAACACCTGGACATTGAGGGGTTACGCCAGGTTCGCCGCTGCACTCGGTTAGCTTTCCTTGATTTGTTTATTTAACTTTATTCTTTTATTTAATTGCTTTATTTTAGTGAAATTAAATCGCGATAAATTACACGAACTGCTAGGACCATTTAATATAAATTATACCAAATGCGCAAAGTGAATTAGAATTGATTTTTGCCGAAAGTTTGTCAAAGCTGTTTATTATTCTATTGTGTTTCATTATTAAAAAAAAAAAAAAGGAAATCGCGCCAATTGGCGGCATCTTTTTTTTTTTGTCATTGATATAGGGCAGGGGTCGGCAACCTGCGGCTCGCGAGCCGCATGCGGCTCTTTCGATGTCAAATTGCGCCCAATCAAACACCATAATACTGAAACAACAATTTTAGTGGCTCTTTAAAAACTGAGAAAATTGTAAATTATAACTTTTGGCTCTCCCGTCTCGAAAGGTTACCGACCGTAAGAGGAGTACTGCGGGGGTTATGCGGCCGCAATGGGCGTCGAACTTGAAAGGGGTCGCCCAAAGAGAGCTGTTAAATGTTTTATGCCCTTTTCAGATTGGGAGGAGGGCACCAAAAAATGCAATTTGCACAGGGCGTCGCTATAGCTACCAACAGCTCTGCT